>JAASFE010005768.1:16628-36064 GCA_013365205.1 Pseudocercospora cruenta
ATAGTAAGGTTATAGCGAGGTTCTAGATAGGTTCTAGATAGGTTCTAGATAGATTATATTTCTTAATAAAATTTTATTAAATAGATTTTTTTAAGAAACTTATTAAAAGATCTATTAGAATCCTTAAGTAATATTTTACTTAAGATAACTAGCCCTGACCTATTATTATCTTAGACGACCCATCGTATAATTAAGCTTTATACGAGAGGTCAGTAGAACTATCCGATGGGTCGAACTTGCCAGCCCTTCGCTAGAAACTGGAGGCCGATCGTCTATGCAAGGCACTCCGGGCCTCTTGAGACACATGTCTCGGTTAAAGACATGCAGCTCGACGCCTCCCCTTTGAGAATTGTCAGATCCGAGGTCAAGTCTTGCATGAATCAGACCATGAAAATTTCATAGAGTGCTTGCAGACCGCCATGAAATGAGGAGCTATACGAGCAGCCATACGGCATCTCGACACGACCCTGAGATCTACACGCTACGGGTCGACTCGTCCGTTCGTCGATCCCAGCCACGCTATGCGGAGACCTACTAGCGCACCTACCGTTCGTAGCGGCAGCAAAAAGAACTGATCGCTTGTCGAGGCTGGTCACAGGTTGGGCAGACTTGTTTGGTAGTATTGCCAACCACACACACGTCGCGCATGTGCAACATTGGCTGTCGCTGGATCGCATGGTATTCTGTCTAACACTGCATCAGCACTTCTTGACATTTCGCACCTGTGTTGCCCGAGAACAATTGTTCTTTGTTGAATGTTCCAGACAGATGGTGTCAGTGGCTTCTCAGCCCTAAAAGTGTTTGGCCTCTCAACCCTTCTCCACAACTTCCAAATTCACTTTGGACGCATGCAACCCAGCGTTTCAGCCACGAAGTGAAAAAGCGACGAACCTCGGCCAGACCACAAAATGTTTTTCCCACCTCCGCAAAATGGAAAAGCAGATGTGTGGAGATGGCGTACTTCTGGTCCGGAGCATTGAACGGTTCCGGCTGAGACAGCAGCGTTGCGTGTCCCTCTTTGGTACGGTCTTTCGGTCTTTACCGATCATTTGGATTGCAGATCCGGCAGCTTGGGTGAACCATTACAAAGAACAGGCGACCGACTAGACGTCAGTCGACTTCACGCACAGCGAGGCATTGCTCCTTCTCGCTAGAATCGGACTGATGCGTAAGAATTGATCATTGTGCTCAAGGTCATGCTGTCACCGAAATGTCATCATAAGACAGGGACAGAAAGGACAGTTGACCGGCATGTGAAAAGCGTGAAGCATTTACCCGGTCAAAGTTTGGCCGGCCGAGGATAATGGCCTCTGCCGCGAGGTCGAAAGATCAGGCTGGCGGGTTTCAGATCTTGACCATTCGGAAGTAAATCTCAAAATCGTTTAGTTGTTTTGCTGCAGAAGCAACGAGCACCGACCGGACAGCAAAGTCAGCCGTGGTTGAGCCTTATAGCACATGAGTGCTAGCCGAATGTAGGCATTTATATGGGCCATAACTTACTTCGGCAGGAACGCATGGTTGTAGCGCTTTGTGAATCACGGCTCCGCCTGCTTCTGTCGACTTGGTCCCTTCTAGACATCATCGCAGTAGCATATGCGCCTTCTGTGGGATCGACGAACGACCGACAATGGCGTCGGTTCGGTGTTCTGGTGACCGCTCTTCATCCATTGTGACCAGTATTTATTGTCCTAGAACCGCCACCTGAGTGAGCCCAGCATCGCCATTGAATCATAGTTGTGACGACGGCAGAAATCTCGATCTGAAGGTGCGTACGGCCAGACTCTGCGTGAACGGTATATCAGGACGTGCTGCATCCACCCTGGCTGCTCGGCAGATTTTAGTCCGTCACAGAGCTCTCATCCTTACTGACCTGCCAACCTTAAGATTATCCGAACAAAAACATATCACTCAAGACGACGAAGAGAACTCACCTATTTTTGTCGTATTGTCTCAACATGCACTTCGTTGTTGCAATCACGGCCCTTGCTGCTTCCGTCAGCGCACTTCCCTTCCTGGATGGAGAGGCTGTCAGCGGCACACCAGTATACCAAGAGTCACCTGCCGAGCTTCTCAAACGGGACCTCTCATACAAGCAAAAGGCAATTCTCCAGCACAACCTGCATCGAGCAAACCACTCAGCTGGCAATGTGACCTGGGACTCCAACCTTGCCAATTGGGCCAAGAAGCTTGCAGAGACATGTGTCTTCGCTCATGATGTGTGAGTATTGTCTTCGTCCCACCGTTCGGTTCAGTCCAGCTTCTAACCTTCTTAGCACAATCGGCAACGACACTGCTGCATTCCAAGCTACCAGCGGGTACGGCCAGAATCTTGCTGCCGGCGTCAAAGGTGACAACATCACCACGATCATTAATGATCTGTGGTATGGCAGCGAGATTAACTGGTTTGGCGACATGTACGGGCAGGCCGAGCCCGATATGACTGACTTCCATGAGTGGGGCCATTTTACACAAGTCGTCTGGGAAGATTCGGTTAAGATTGGTTGCTCGACTGTTCAATGCAACCGTACCATCACCAACACTGGCGATAATGTCATGCCGTATCTGACAGTTTGCAACTACAGCCCACCAGGTAAGTTGTGCTGCATTAGCGCTGCGCCAAGGACATAGCTGACAGAGCGCAGGAAACTACCTGGGCGAATTTGACAAGAATGTAAAGGCGCCGCTCGGACAGCCATCGGCTTCGTGGGATACTGGTCTCTCATAGAGCTGCATCATCGGGTTGGCGTTTGGACGGTACTGCACTAAGGCGCATCGAAAGCATCAAGATACCCTCGCTAGAACAGATAATGATTGAACGGCCGTTTACTACCATAAATCAGCCTCAGATGCGAACCAATACCCTACTTACTGATGTGGCGATATGAGAAGCTTGGCGAGTGGGTGATTTATTTGGTCATGTGAGCGGCGCTGACCGCTGACTTTGCAGCCAGTCCTTGACTTCTTTGTCAATGTCAAACATGAAGAGCCATCGCGTGTCGTCCCCTTGGCCTTCTTTGATCTTTCCTTGAGCATAGAGTCTCTTTCGCTCTGCTTCCGGCAGCCGCGAAACGTTGTTTGTATTGAGTGTCCAGTCGATTATTGCATCAATCCGATCTTGCCGCATTTGCTGCCAGAACTCAAGCGCCTCGAGAAAGCTTGGTCGTGAGTGGCCTTTTGCATCCTTCTTTTCGCCATTGGCTAAATTCGTTGTCGCAGAAGAAACCAGAAGCAGTGTCAGTGAGTATACGTCTTCCAATGCTTGATTGACGCCTTGTCCCGATGAAGGCGGAAGTGCATGAGCACCATCGCCAAGGAGAATGACTCGTCCGGTCTTGCTGAACCATCTTGGAAGCTTTGGCATCTTCGCATAGGGCCACAGATGCATCAGCTCCTTGCGAGCGGCAACGCTGTCGATAATGCTTCTTGCAGTAGGGCCATGCTCGTCATAGCCTCGCCTATATATCTCCACAAGC
The DNA here is from genome assembly GCA_013365205.1 of Pseudocercospora cruenta. Taxonomy (NCBI): domain Eukaryota; kingdom Fungi; phylum Ascomycota; class Dothideomycetes; order Mycosphaerellales; family Mycosphaerellaceae; genus Pseudocercospora; species Pseudocercospora cruenta. Next base: position 20,102 of record JAASFE010005768.1, read on the forward strand.
TTGTCCTTATCTTGCTGTAGTTTTGTAAGCTCATCTCTGGACTGTTCTGTAAACTGGAATTGATAGCCGATCATAATGTCTTTGCCTTCAGGATCCTCCGCGATCCAGAAGATAGCACCTGGCTTCCCTTGGATTGTGGCGTTTCGTTCGTAGTCCTCATGAGGCCAAGCAACCGAGTCCCATGGTATGTGAGCGATAATGCCGGTCAATCCAGCATACTCCGGCTTGACGCCAGGCGCGAGGTAATTACGAATGGTACTGTGGAGGCCGTCTGATCCAATGAGAAGAGAAGCATGCTCAGGACTGTCGTTAATCGTAAAGCCAACACCAGTATCACTGTCGGAGACTAGACCTGTGAATTTCGAGTCGTACTGGATGCTGACATTTCTCTCCTTCAACATCAGCTTCATCTCATCCAGTAAAAGGCCGCGCCAGATGCGATGATTCCAGTACCCATTGACTTCAGGACCGCCAAGAGGAACTTCTTTAATCGTCTCATCCCGATCATTTTTGAAGACTCGTTTCGTAGATATGTAACACCGATCTTTGATACGAGCAAAGACACCTAGGCGATCAAGGACTCGGAGACCGTTGGGTGTCAGAATCACTCCCGATGGATTGAGTCCGGAATTCTCCGACCTTGACTCATATACTCTGATGGGGATGTCTTGCTGTGATAATGCAAGGGCGAGTGCACAGCCCTGTGGTCAGCTGTCAGAGAATTGAGGTGCTGGTGAGTGAAGAAGTAGTAGCCACCTGGGTACGATGGAGTGTGAGATATACATACACCTAGACCAGCGCCAATAATAGCCACATCTTTAAGGTAGTCGGCCATTGTCAGGAGTAACTTCGCAGCACAGGGTGTTGTATTGACAACCACTCTCTATCCTGGTTCGGAAAGTGCGGATTTTGCTGAGACCACAGGATAGTGCTCGGTAATGGTGGTCAGATATGCACGATACCAAAATTGATGTTTTTGCAATGCTCATTGAGGTTCATGAGATGCGATTGTGGGCCATCTCTGTCATTCCCTTCGACCGTCAGAAGTCCTAGCAATCATTCAACTAGCCAAGGTCACCTCTAAGAGACACCTGAGGCTCCGACAATGGTCAGTAGATTCTGAAGAATACCCTCTCGGCCATGGGTTTGATGGTAAGGTTGGGAAATAAGTGCCGGAGTTGTTGGGTAGGTGAACAACTCTCGAGGCAGGCAAACCTACTGACGATGCCCCGCCAATCAATTGCGTCAAGTCAGGTTGCCCGGTCCTATGTATAGCAGCTTCGCATTGCCACTGTCCATGGCACCATCTCCTCAATGTTCGGCATCGGTCATGAAGACTTTTGGGCTCGTGTTGATGAGAAGAAAGGAAAGGTCGTGAACTTGTTGGGCGCGTCGTGATTGCCCAAAACCTGCCAAGGAAAACCTCGACGAAAGTCATGTGACTGCTTGGCGCAAGCAAGGGTGAAGTGCAACCGAGGTCAGCACCGCCTTCACGCATCGCTCAAACACGAAGTCCAGTCCTTGAATCACCATTGCAAAGAATTCCGTCACCTGCTAAACGCGATCTTGATCTCAAATGAGTTTGTTGAATGACCTGCAAGATGCGCCTTAGCTTTCAGGATGTACGAGCCCTACAACACCAGTATGCACTCGCTGGGCTCGCGAAAAACGCGAGAGTCAAAGGCGGCATCAATATGTGCTTCCTGATATATGACAGAGAATGGATACATGTGTTCCCGTGCTCTCTGTTGTAATATAGTGGTGGGGATCGCTGTGGTCTTGCTTTCACGCTCTTCCGAATCTCTCACCTTTAGCAACTTTTGCACAATGACCCAAGCGAAGACCAGCCACTACGATGTTACAACGAACTATACAACACCGAAGAACGATGCGTCGAGCGACTTTAATGAGACTGTCCACGATAGGATAGAAATGGAGCGCTTTGGCAACCCGAGACGGCTGCGAAGGAGCTTTAATGCTGTAACCGTCGGTTTCTTCATGGTCATAGCAATGACTAGCTGGGCCTACGTCTTGAATGGTGCATCATTGGGTCTTTTGGCAGCAGGAACAGGAGGAACCATATTCGTATACATCGGCACATCGGTCTGCTATGCTTCGATAGTAGTATTAATGGCAGAACTCGCGAGCATGAATCCATTGGCTGGCGGACCTTACCATTGGGTTTCCGTGCTCGCTGGCAGAAGGTGCGTAGAGGTTCGAGATTTTTGTTTCCAGGCTGAGGACTTTCAGATGGCGCAGAGTACTCAGCTATGCTGCAGGCTGGCTGCTCACGCTCTCTTGGATGTGTGGTGTGGCATCGGGCCTCTTCATCGTCGCGCAGTTGATTCGAATCACCGCTGCGATCGGGGATAACGCTGCAGATCCACAAGCCTGGCAGACGTACCTGATCGTTATAGCTGTGACTCTGCTCTGCATGCTACTAACCACTGTTGGCATACGCTTCTTGCCTGTCCTTGAGCTGGCTGCAGGTATCGTGTTCATCGTGGGCTTTATAGCTTCAATCGTTGTATATGCTGTGATGGCACCGAAGAACGGCGCTTCCACTGTCTTTCTGACCTTCACAAACGGCGGCGGATGGTCCAACTTTGGCTTCGCGATGCTGACTGCGCAGACTTTCGCTTTGTACTGCTTGTTCGGTAGCGATGGAGCGGCACATATGTCAGAGGTATGTTCCCCCCTTCGAAATATAGGCCCTGCTCTAACACACGGCAGGTTACTATCGTACATCTTCAGCGCAGTCACTGGCTTCGCGATGCTCGTCTTGTTCTGTTTCTGCTACACCGACGACGCGGTCACGGCCACAGAGCTCTACGGCTATGCTTTCATCGGCGTAAATCTCGTTGCCACTGGATCAATTGCGGGCGCGAAGGGCATGACTTCGATCGTGCTGGTGCTCACAATATTGAGCGTGAACAATTTTGTGGCCGCATCGAGCAGACAGCTCATGGTATTTGCTCGGGATGGAGGTGTGCCATTCAGGAACGGGGTACTGCTGGCCTAACAAATGCTTTGAGAACAAAATTTAACTGATACGTTGAAACAGGTTGCTCGTATCTCACCAGGAGCAAAGTATCCTCGCAACGCTGTGCTCGTAGTGGGCGTCTTCAGTATTCTGCTGTCTTTGATCACGCTCGGTAGCACAGTAGCTTTCCAAGCAGTAGTCAGCCTGACGCTGATCGCGTTTCTGGGCAACTCTGAGCTGTCGATATGCGTTCTAATCTGGAGGCGCCTCTCAGGTCTGCCGTTACCGCCGGCGCGATGGCCTTTAGGAGGGCTCGGGCTACCGATAAATCTGTTTGCTGCAGCGTAGGTCGTGCTGGTTGCTTCATCGATCTTCACTTATCTTGGCTGATTGTTATGCCTACTAGGTACGGCTTGTTTGCGTTGGTTTTCGTGGCCGTTCCCGCAACCTCCGAGTATGATCCGGCGACCTTCAATTGGGCTCCTGTCATCTTTGCAGGGCTGACGGTACTAGCCGTCTTGTACTTTGTGCTCAATGGTAGGAGAACGTTCGATGCACCTGTGCTTAAATCCGGCCCCGAGTCTTGGACGGGCTGCGACGCATAAGCTGCATTGCTTTCAGAAATGCTGGCAGCTTCACTCTTCCAGCTTCACATGCGTCCGCCGAGCATTGCCCCACACACTCGCGGACCTCGTTCGCGCCATCCCCGCAGCAACTTTTACACTTCAGACAACCAGCACAGAATTCTGCAGCAGACAGCCTCAGGAAGACAAGACAACCTCAATCGCCATGGGTACCTTCAGCAGCATGGAGGGCGAGACTCTGTTCAAGCTGCTGGATAAGCACCACGACAAGAAGATCGGATATCTTGTCTACCGCTGCACGTGTAGCGACAACGAGAAATGGACTCGATTCATGCAGCGCTTGACCGCGCACGTCACAGCTGAACTCGTGGAGCCCGATGTTGATGATGGCTGTGAGCTCATCCGTGACTGCTGGGCGTGGGATATCCGTGAAGACCCAGCGAAGCTGGATGGAGCCTCCAAAGCAGATGTTTGTCGGTCGGTATCGATCGCTTGCGTGAATTGCCAATCCGCTGACATTGACCCAGACAGTTCAATGAATGGGTCAGCTCCGTCAATGGTAATACGAGCCTCACCAAATACCTGTGTTGCATCTACGCCGACGAGGAGGTGGTCGAGAGCGTTCTCAACGCGCCGGAACCTGATAGCATAGGATCCGTGCTGCCCGGTGCGCCCACACCATTCGTCAAACTCGTCCATCGCCGCTTCATCGAGATCAGCGAAACGCCGCCGCCATCAGAGCAAGACTTTAAGGAGGCTAATGTGCTGGGTGGCTATGACCCTGTGGATGGTTGCATTCGGTGGGATGTGGGATGGCAGAAGGTATGCGTGCGCGACTTACTGCCGTGCCTGTACGCCAGTGTATGTCAGGATTGCTGGGAAGAGAACTACGTGAGACCACCACGCATCAATGCCATGTAATCGAGATCTGGCGTGCGCTGGTAGGGGAAGGGGAAGTTGAAGTTATGATGGCACAAAGTCACCTGCATCAAACTCAGGACTATCGATAGCACAGCTGTCTACGGCCTGCACTGCATTAGCACGGAGAGCAAAGAACGTTTCAGAAAGGACAGGCGAGCACGTGTAATTCTGCGCCTCGGTGCTCACTTAACTATGATCATGGCTCTACGTCTCTTTTGCCGATCTCGAGCGAAATCATACGGCGAGATGTAAAGCAAAAGCCTCGTCTTCTGCTGGCACCAGAAGCCCTGAAGATGGCATTCGTCAGTATAAGTGATCATTGGCGGAAGAAGCCTGCCGGCTCACACTCCATGCCGATACAGCTCACGCACTCTATGTCTTCCTGTTACTGTGGAGCTCACTCGCTTCATTGTGTGAGCATTCTCTTCGGCGCTACGTGAAGTGCCGGCGCACGACTAGCAGGCAAAATATTGCGCAATGTGACGAGATATCGGATCTCACCCAGCCTACTGAAGCCTCATTGACCTGACCTCTCAGCGATGTCAATACAGACATGGCACCAGGTAAGCTCAGTAGCGAGCTCATGGCTGGAAACAAGTCGATATTGCCTCACAAACGAGTCAAAAGGCTGTCCATAAGGTTAGACTTTGGGTTTGTTTGGCATCATTTGCCTTGCCCTCCATTCCATATCACATGGTCTCATCAGCCTCCGTCTTCATTGCAGAACTGTTCTCCTGTAGATAGCTCTATAACACTATTGCGCCCCAAAATCGTTCTTGTCCGCGGTCACCACAAGTCTCTGCTCGCAAGAAGATTGCTCGAATCATTACAGCAGTCATGAGAATGTGGTTTTCGCTCGTGGAGTCTTTCCTCCAATGCACACTTTTGCTGTCTGAGCGAGACAATCTTGATGTACGACATACCTCATCCTCAAGGGCCGGCTTGAGTGGTAACTACACGACACTTCGTTCGAAAGATAATTACAGCAACTAATTGGAAATCAGCCTCCGCGGAGGGGTGCAGAGTCATGTAGATCGTATTACGTCCTTCCCTGTATCTGCAAAGTATCTAAGATGCTGAAATCTCGGAGTAGGCCTCGAAACTTCGGCTGCATGATGCCACAATTACAAAGTATGTATACACAGCCATTTCTGCCCAGCTCAGATCGCTCACGGCGCCGGCGACGGCGACGGCTCAGGAGGCATAGAGAACGGTATCGTGTTCGCAAAGTTCCTCAAGTTAGTCATTGCAGTACGTGTTGCATCAAGCTGGGGCGGCGCAGCGTTTCCTGCTGCCTGGAGTTGCTGATCCATCTCGTCCAGACCGTCCAGCATCGACTTCCGTCCGTGATTGAAAACCTCCTTCATATGATCACTGCGTTGAGGTCAGTAGTGCCCAAAAGTTCCAGGCTGTTGTTGACTTACAAAATGAAAAGATCCCAGGCATAAACCAACTTTCCTTGGACTTTCGGAAAGTAAGTTTCGATAAGCTGCAGTTGTGCTCTGATGTTCCTGTGTTGCCCATACCATCGATATACCACGTTGTCGTTGGTCAAATACTTGTAGACCAAGGCGACGGATCGTAGCTTCGTGAGCAACCATGCGGAGTTGCTTTGTCCAGCGATCCAGGCTCTCGTTGCTTTTCGGAATTGGGGGATGGTGAAAGGTCTGTAGAATTGCCAGAGCTTACCTTTGAGACCGTTGAGATCGCCTCTGAGAAGCACAAAATCATCTCTGCTTGGCCTAGATCCCAGAGCCTCCATCACCCGCCGAGCGGGAGTGCAGGTGACCTCTTGAGGTTCTCCAATGCTTCCGTCATAGTTTATTCCATATACAAGGGGAGGATACGGTCTGCCGTTGACCCCTTGATTATTTCCGTTCACCATAGAACCTGAGTTTCGCCATGTCGTTTTGAACCACCTCGCAGGAATTGGCACGAAGTCATAGGGGGCTCTGGTTTTTGACCGTGGAAATATACCAGAGACTGCAAACTCCACAAATCTGGGAATGGATTGGATCTCAATGATGTGCTCGACATTATAACCAGCGCCCGTACCAACGCCGGGCACCGAATCCATGCCCGGAGTTGCAGGATTGCGCCATTGTTCAGGAGGAATGTCTCTCCTCGCCAGATCCAGATTGAAGCAGTCGTCCACGTCAGCATAGTCGAAAGCCATCGGGTAGATATACCAATTGTTGACTTCTCTGAACAGTTCCGGTGGCTCTGGGTAAGATCTCGGCCACCAAGTTGCTTCACCGTTGCGGCCAAAGTTAGCTGTGCACAATCGTTCTTCTCCTCGGGATCGAAGGCGATTGTCGGGATCCTGTTCCTGCTCGTCGCCACAGTCATCCTCGGCAAAGCAGAGACCAGGCTCTAGGGAGCATAGATCCAAATCGCAGGTCAATTTGTCTGGGGGATTGAAGACATCACAAGTAAGGGATTGCGGTTGAAAGAGCGTCTTATCGAACGGTCCAGTGATCGGCCATGGTCTGATCTTACCATATGCAGCTACAGCTTCAGATGGAAGCCAATAACTGTATCCCAATGATCTGGCGGTGGTATTGCCAAGAACGTACACGGGCCCAGGACCTGAGTCGAGGCGTTCAATTGTTTGACCACCATCGCGAGCAACGATGTCTCCTTGAGCAGGCTGAAGTAGCAAGGTGTTGTTGAATTCTCCGCTGGCCGCCTGAGCTCTGAAAGCATTGGTACCGACGACAGATCCACCGATGAGAAAGTCGAAGCTCTGACCTCCATACGGAACGCCGCGCTTCAGCCCGCTCAGACCATCTGTGGGGGTCAGTGTGATGCGAAGGCCTATCGATGCCTTAATGTCGACCTGAATGATGCTGTCCTCGCGAATTGATGCCACAGCTGCCAGGAACGCATCTTCAGGAGCAGCGTAGTCGCTTTCACCACTCGGGCCATGAAAGTCTATCGGCCAAGACTGAGCGAACTCATGTTCTTTCTTGGTGAAAACTCGGGTATATGTCGTATAATTAGCATCCATATTGGCGTCCACTTTCAGGTCCACTGTTGCTGTGAGCGTAGGCTGAATCGAGATCAGCCCGGGATGATAGAAGCCATCAAGCTGGATCTGTGGGAAAAGCTCCGTAACCATCCACTCGGTGCTCAGATTGCCAGCCACCGAGACGTTGAGTTGCATCGAGGCATCGAGTTCGGACTTTGCGAAAACATTCGCTTGGTCAATTCGTGCTACTGGACCTAGAGCACCAAGCATCATCGTCCAGACTTGAACTTTGCCTTGAATTGTACCATTGGCTCGAATATCGGCATAAGCTTGTCCGCCTCCCGAACAGTCCGTAGAGTTGTGCAGGAGGATTTTCTCGTAGTCTTGGGTCATATATGTCACCTGCTTGGACTGAGACGCTGTGTCAAGGAAATTGAGAAACTTCTCACTCCAAGGTCTAGTAGTAGGAGCCCAGTAACGCTTATCCAGTAGATCTCGCTGAAGTATTGGGTCGGACGCGACAATCGTCTTCCACTCGCCGTGTTCACCGCCCACGTTATCGAAGTCCGTTCGGAACATGAGTTCGCCAGCGTCTCGCTTCATCAGGCCGAAGTTGTAGTCGAATGTAAGGCCCAGGACAGTCTTGTTCGTGATGTGCGAGAGATGGTCTGGGAGAGACTGATCAGAGGAAACGTCAATACGATGAGCAACCGCGTATCGCCCAGCACCGCAGCCCTCAGGCATCTCGATGACCTTTCCTTCGAGACCATGATCCGTGAGATGATCGCAGTCTGCAAAGGAGTCCTGAGAAGTGCAGACGAAGCGAACAGACTGGCGATGCTCTCCCAAAGCTTCGTGACAGTTCAAGAACTCGAGACTTGAAGGGGAGCCATCGCGCTTTTGCTTGGCGACCGCAAAGAGTTCTGGTGGACCGGCCACGATGATCCAGCCAAATCCACCAACTCGGTCTGGTACGGCAGTCTCTGTATGTGGACCGATTTCTTTGAGATTCTTGATGTCAAAGTTGATGTTGTATGTGTCTGGCGGGATGTCTGGTCAAAGTTTGACTCTGTCGACAGGCAAGAATGGAGGGTCGTCTTCGATCGTGCAGCAAATTGCTCGACTGCTTCCCTCTGGACAGGGCTTCTCGAGATCTCCACGCATCGAGCGCACGACCTCTACTTCTTCTGGTTTGCACTCACTGTCCTCGCAACGTTTTCCATGGCCAGACCAACGACAATTACGAAGCTTCGAGGGGCTAGGACAGCATTTTCTCCGCTCTTGGATGACCTCGTCGCCACCAATGTATTCAATGCAATTCTCATCCCACCATGGTCCCAACGTGTCGTGACCAGAGGGACAGGAACGGCCACACTCCGAATTGAAACAGCCTTTGTTGATCAATGAGGTGTAGTAGTCGGAGCGGCAGCAGAAAACCTTTTCTCCTCCCTTGACACATTTCCCGAGTGGAACGTCAAGCTCCGAAGACAAGGAGGTGCCTCCATATTGGCTAGAGAACAGAGTCATTTCGCCCTCCCAGCATTGACCATTGCAGAAATTATTTTCCTGGTGCTCCCCTCCGCGCCAAGTACACCATCTAGGATAGGCGGTAATCGGGCAACAGATCGCAGTTCCATAGTTGAGTGGCTCGTCGTCGTCCACGGGATCTGCTACATAGCCAACCTTCATCTCATCGTTCGCGCAACTGTCGATGTCGGGATTGCGCATATCGACCGACTTCACGTCCGACAGATGACATTGGCTGATGGCCTTGCCATCCCAGTCTGGGTCCGTGAAAGTGATGAATTGGTGAGTGCCGGTAGCGTTCCAAGATCCATTCTTGCTTGCCAATTGTAGATGATCGAAGTGAGGCGGGGACAAGTCTCTGTATGTCTTTTGAGATGTCGCTGTACTGTAAGGTGTAGCGGTCGCGGAATATGCGAGGTAGATGGTCGTCATGACACATGCGACAAACGCAGTCACCATCGCCAAGAGCCGCACACTGGCCATGGCTGCGATGGCAGTGTCTGCCGCTCGGTAGTATTGAGTGTCCACTCAGTGTCTTGGCAAGCTGTGACAATGTAGCTGAAGTTGTTGTTATGGGATAGTTGTTTGACGGTGTAGGTAAGAAGAAGTTCAAGTCTAGAAGTGCGGACCGAGTTTTGATGGCGTGGCGTGCCTCGCAGCATGTGAGTGAGCTTTGAACTATGTCATGTGATGATTTGATAGCTTATGAAGTGAATCCGGTCTTCCGATCGAGCCTGGTCAGAGCTTCAACTGATGTCTGTCATGTGTCAACGTGTGATCATCTAATCAAAATTGGCAACCACTCTGAGGATAACTTCGAATCTACCACACCAGACATCAATGCGAGTAGTCGACACATTCATTCGCCTACAACATGCTGTCGCTTCGTCAAGGCCTGCGACTCGTGGTCGCGGTTCTAACGTATGCTGCGACGATCTCCGCACAGCAATTCGCCAACGCTCCGTTCGACCTGGACTATCCTGGATTCAGCTCTTCATGTCATGAGGCTATGAACACGGCTATCGATTGTCCTGTAGCGCTTCAAATTGCGGCAGAGAAACAGCCTTTCCTTCAGAAGGCCCAGCTGAATTCCATTTGCACCACACAATGCATGGCCTCCCTGGAAGCAGTCAAAGGCTTCATTCGTGCGAATTGCAGTACAAAGTCCGACGTTATCAAGAAAGGAACGAGCACTTACCCAGCGACCTACGTGGTGGACAAGTTCCTCCACGCATACAACAAGACCTGCATGAGGGATCCGTAAGTGTTTTCGATCCTCGCATTGTGGGTACAAACCAACGCGGCTTCCAGAGAGACAGGCGAATTCTGCGACGTTTTGCTGCCGGGTTGGCTGAGCAAAGACTCCTGGAAGCCAGAGTACGACTGTCACGAATGTGTGTATGGCCTCAAAGTAATGGAGCTCGAGTCTCCCTTCGGCTGGAACGTAGCGCTGGAGAGCCGCTTCAATGCAAGCGCTGCCACCTGCCCATTGAACGGAACCGAAGCATATGTCATTCAGAGGCCCAAGCGGTACAAGTTGAACAATTCGACCAGGATTCCAAATGTCCAGAACAAGGCGCCCGTCTTGGAGCGGAATTGTACCACGCCATACAAATTGCAAGAAGGCGACAACTGCACATCTATCGCGCAAGCGCAAAACGTATCGAGCATAGGGTTGATCATCCAGAATCGTCTCAATGCTTACTGCTCCGACATCGCGGCTTTGGGAAACACCATTTGCCTACCAGAGCGATGCAAGACATACGTGGTCCGACAGAACCAGGCGTGCTGGGACAGAACCAGACGTGCTGGGATGTCATGATGCAGACTCGAGGAATGTCGGTTCGCCAGCTGAAAGAGTGGAATCCTCGTTTGAATGCGGGATGTACCAACATGCATGACCTTGCCGGAGACGTGATTTGTCTCTCTGCTCCTGGCGAGCCGCTCCCAATTCACGACATGGTCCCTGCGGCGAAAGTGGTAGTCGACGACAACGGCGGTTTCGGGGAAAGGCCAGGTCACATCCAAGATTATCCAGAGCTTGATCCAGAGAGAATCGAAAATGCTCGTTGGAACGTCTGGAATCGTGGCTTTGAGACAACGACAAGCGGCGATGTGGCTTGGCTTAAGCCTACTGCGGCGGCCAGCTTTTCGGTACAAAGCTTCACCGTGGATACTGATGACACGCTAGTCACAGCCTCGATTGCAGTGTGGCCATAACTGAGGAAGCGCATACCAAGATCGCAAAAGACCACGGACTCAGCGGCAGTCTCCAAGCCGTACTCCACGACATTCACCTTGGTACATAATAATGCTCTTCTCTTGAGTCCAGTCCATCTCTTATGACGATTCCTCCATATCTCGGCTCTTGAAATTGGCGCTGTGAGGGTACGGTAGGATGCGTATGCGAGGATCTCAGGTACTGCGGAAGGGAGCATCTCGGGCGGGTAGACAGTGCTACATTGTCGTGACGACTGAGCATTGTACGCGAAGTCATGAAAGGAGGTGAGACTCCTGCCAAGACCACGCGAGACCCCGATGCAGCTAAGCGCATCAACTAGAAGTCTTTCCAGCCACCATTTCTTTCTACTCAGTACAGTATGATGTACCATCATCGAGCAGAAATGGCGCGCCACAATCTGTGCGTTTCATGCAGCATGGCTCTCACTTCACCGTCTCGTCAGGCTTCGGTTGAATGCTCCAGCGACAACTAGCTTCGATACACAAGAATAGAAGCAACAGCTCTCTCTTCCATTAAGTTCCATACCAATTGACTTCCAGAAGCAGACACGATATTCTCAACAGCCACATCAACCCTTGTCGCCGTCAAAGCTCCCCTGCCTCCCGAATCTGGCAACCTTGTCTACATCATGGTAGATCACAAGGAAAGGACCTGCTCGGAAGCAAGGGAGCTCGAAGTCAAGCTGCAACAACATCGATCTAAGAGCTGCTACATGTAACCCTATGCTTATGCTCTCAGAGAGCGTCTCGTCCGTTATTGATGCGGTGTGTGGGATGGAAAAGCGAGCTTAGGGCTGCGATATGAGCACAGTGCGAGGATGAAGGGAGATGTGCTAGATGCTGAGTCATGAGAAGATTGAGAACAGAAGTCTCAATTCTGGAATGATGCTTTGGCTGACTAGTATTGAACATCATCATTGACGCTGAACAGAGCTTTGAGCCTACAATCTGCATCCAGCGCATACTGCGACCACCGAAGTCTAGAGCCGGCCACTCTTCTTTGCCAATTCCCACGTGCACCTTACGATCGCAACATAATCACTCTCAAAACTCAACATTCTTCGGTCACGAAAAGATCTCCAAGGATCTCCTCACCAGCTTCCTCGGTCTCTTCTCAATAGTCAAGATCTTCACAATACCAAGAAAGACCAGCAAAAGCATCCACAAGCTCGACCGAAGGTCGATCTCGCGTCATGCGTGGGTATACCAAGACAATAGCCACATGCGACCCGCGCTTGCCAATCGAGATGACTATCGATCTCCTGATATGTGTGTCGCGAGTGTGAGTCTAGACTTGATGATCACACGTATTGAGGTCAGGTTGCGCTTTAGCTACCGTATGTGATATTGTGACGATATGGTATGGCGTGGTGTGATGATGCTCTCGAACGGTAGGTATGTGCTTTTCCATGCGATTCTCGTGGTCAGCTGTGTCTCCGTCACAGCACAATCACAGACATGGTCTTCTTCTATCCTATCTGGTGCTACAAAGTGTTCACTGTTACATTCTTGAGAATATTGAGAGGTCGTGAAGAAAGAGTTTGGAATGATGGCAGCTTTTCAATAGTTTATACACTGTACACTCTCAAAAAGACTCCGCTATGCAATCATCAATCTATTCGATCCATTCCCCAGGGATATCTGTGCAGTGTGCCCATAATTCATCAACAAAAACAAGCGAACGTACAAACACTCATCTAAAAGTGAGGAGTGTTGAGAGTAAGACCCATCAAGCAGCCACCAATGAGACCAGCAATCGGGATAGTCATGACCCAGGAGAAGAACAAAAGTCCCACTCGTTGCCAGTTGACAGCCTTGAAAGTACCGTTGCAAAGACCAACACCGACAGTCGCACCGGTGATGCACATGGATGTCGAGACTGGGAGCTTGTATTGCGAGAAGACGAGGATGGTGATGGCGGCACCCATTTCCATGGAGGAACCACGGGATGGGGAGTGGTAGGTGATTTTGTTGCCCATGACTAGAATGCTACTTTAGTTGCTGTCCAATTCGTGAATTGTGAGTTCGGACTTACCCTTCATGATGTTGTATCCATAAGTGATGAAACCGAAGCAGATAGTCAAAGCGATGACAGCGATTTGCCAAAGTGGGACCTCAGTCTTCGCGGCGGTGGCAGTGGAAGTAGACCAGGCAGAGTACATGACGGCCCAGACACCGACAGCGTTACCAACATCGTTGGCACCGTGAGCGAAAGAAGCAGTGCAGGCAGTGATGATCTGGACGAAAGAGTAGAGATACTCGACCTCATTGGGGTACTTCGGCGCATGAGCGTAGACGCGGTCCATACGGCGACCTTCTGGAGTACCGAGAACACCGACCTGAGCCTTGTGGATATCGTAGTAGAGACCGTAGGTGAGAGCAATGACTGGGTAAGCTGGAAGGCGGCGGAGGAGGGCCATGAGGTTGTGACGCTCGTAGACGGAGCCGGCACCCATTGGGTTGTTGTGGACGACGCGCATGGCCCAGGCGAGAGGACCCTTGCCTGCGCGAAGATCGGCGTGGTGCTTTTGCTGGGCGCGGTGGAGAAGGAGCTTGTAGGCGGCGTTCGGGTTTTCGCGCTGGAGACGAGCCATCTCTGGATCGCTCTCGACAGAAGAGTATTGCTTCACGGTAGTGGTCTGAATTTCGTCACTGTCCCAGTCGTTGGTCTTGGTGAGCTCAGTCTCAGTGGTGCGCTTCTCGTCGTGCTGAGACTCGGCATCATCGTCACCACCGTGCTGGAGAACAGCATAGTTTGGAACCTTGGCCTGGTCGGCAACATTTGGAGTCTGGCGGTTGAAGAGGAGAGGACCCTTGATGACCTCCCAGAGCTTGAGATCGGCGTCTCTCTTGATGACCTTGCAGTAGACGTATGGCACGAAGAAAAGTGCGGCGAGGAGGGCGAGACCAACACCAGTTCCGACGGAAACACTGGCGATGAACCAGGCTGGCTTCTTGTCGAGACCGAGCTTTGGAGAGCCCTTGTAGACGATGGAAAGGGCGCAGACGGTACCAGCGATCAGGAAGAAGAATGGTGAAGACCATACAGCCCATGGAACTGGTTCGGTGCGCATGTGAACAACGACCTTGATCAACATGAAGATGATCGAGGCGAAGCAGGCAGAGATGGCAGGAGCCATAGCAAGACCAGCGAAGATGGCACCGAGACCAGAGCCCTTGTTCCATCCCCATTGAACACCGCTAGCACCAACAGTGGCGACACCGACACCAGCAATCGAGGAAACGAGCGAGTAGGTGGAAGAGACGTGAGCGTTGTGTCGTGTGCACCACATGACCTGTGAAGTCTCTGTTAGCCATTGTCCAAAGTACTCTTCTCATTGTCTATCCATACCCAAATAGCTGCACCAGCAGATGCGCAAGTGAATGCCAAGAGCTGGACGCCAGCGTTGTCGTTGAAGGCAGAGATTGGGATAATTCCGTTCTTGATCGTAGAGGCAGTTCGAGCACCGACAGCCAAAGCACCGGTCATTTCGAAGATCAGACACAATACCATGGCCTGGCGGTATGTGACTGAGCGGGAGGAAACACTGGTGGCCCAAGCGTTTGCAACATCGTTAGCACCATTGTTGTACGCTTCCATCAGCGCAAAGAATGTGCCGATGGCAAAGACGTAGGTGTATGCTTCCAAAACCATTTTGACTGATTGATCAAAGAAAGTGGTATTGGAGAAAGATCGGGTGCCTCGTTGGCTGTGGTTGTGCTTGTACAAGAAAAACCCTAGTAAGAGACACCAACCGTCTGGATATATACCTACCACGAACTGCAGAATCTTCAGATGCCAGCTGTCTGGCTGTTCCCACGTGCGCCCAGCATGTGTAGTGCCCAGCCTGGTGAGGCTACGAGGGAAAAGCCTAACAGGAAGAAGGCCACTTCCAGGTCAAGGGAGTGAGGTTCAATATCATCAAGTGAAGTCGAGAGACCAACACACGTGGGAGTTTCAACGGCTCTCGCTGAATCGTCGGTCCTGCAGGCCAAGGCTGTGAGAGGCAAGGACGAGAAATACCAAGTCGCTAAGCGTGGTGAGCTTCCATCCTCGAGGACTTGATCGAGCTAAGCTGGCATTGCATGGCTGCGCCCCGAAATAAACTTTTCGCTAGAACTGCCTGATCAGTCTCGAACCCCGGCACTGATTGGTCGGCAGCGACGGCCTCAGGGTTGGAAGCACGTGAGATTGCAGTTTCATGGGAGCAATGCTTTCGTTGACCAAACGACAACAAATCCCAAAAGGTTCAGAGCGCTGTCTCGCATACAGTCGCACCGGATTCCGAGCATTATCGTGTTGGTGTCGATCGTGTGGGAGCTCCGAGATATGTGCTTGAATTTCGTCTTCGCCTTCGCTTCCGCCGACCAAGCTGCCAAGTCAACCAAGAAACCAAGACGGAAATTGGTGGACTTTTGGTCTAGAGGGCATTGGCATTTCCAAACTGTGGCTGCAACACAACGTGGGACTGGCTGCCGTAGTATTTCGCGTGCATGAACGCCAGTTGATGGTAGCTGGGATGGGCACCGAGCATCTCCTATCACGCTCAGCGCAGTTGATTACATTACGTAATACTGCATTATCAGGAGCGTTCAACTGAATAAGTGAATGATTGTATGTCCTATTATCTATCTAATATTGCTTGAGAATAGGTGTTGAAATCTCTACTTATACCAAGAATTATATAATCTCGGCTATATAATATACCCCCTTACCTTAGATAAAAGGGATATAC
>JAASFE010005769.1:7130-25738 GCA_013365205.1 Pseudocercospora cruenta
TATTATAAAAGTCTACTAATAGTAATAATAAATAGCTAAATTCTCTAAAGAAATTAAAATCTTTAAAGAAAGATAAAGGTAAGGTAGTTAAATAACCTAAGATAGAGATATAAAATAATATATCGCTATAATAGGTAATATACTAGTACTATACTATATAGCCTACTAAAGTAACTATAGCTAAGATATAGAAGTAGATAAAAGAAAACCTCTATTAGAAAGTATTAAAATAGTATTATAGTAGTACTAATTTTAAGCTAAAAGATACTTATTCTCCTCTATAATAATAATATATTAATTTACTAGTTCCCTATTATTAGTAACTTATAGTAATACCTCTATATATAAGTATCTACTTAAGGAGTTTATATAATTAGATCCCTAATATAATATACTATTAATATTAGGCGATATACTAAATAGTACTTTATAATATACTAAGATATAATATATATACTTTACTATATCTTATTTATTTATAACTCTATAATATAGTATCTATATCTAAGAATTAATCTAAATAGTATAATATAAATAATAGGCTTCTTAAAGGTATTTAAGGATTCTAATTACGAAGGGTTAATATAGACTTTATAATAAGTAGTATTTACTAATAATAGTAAGTACTCTATAAGTATTATACTTAAGGAGTAGGAGGATAGAATATTAGCCTTAGAAAGGGTATACTACTAGTAGCTTAGTATAATAGTAGTTACTTACTATAATAACTCCTTCTATAGATATAATAATAATAATAATACCCTTATAAAGCTAATTGAGTTACTATAATACCTACAACGCCTCTGCACTCTAGATCGGTCCTCCACATGCCCCAGTCGATCTAGTCAAATAGTCGCATTCTGATTTGCCAAAGCCTGGCAAACATTACTGCTCGATCTCATGCGCCATGGCTGTCAATCCAGGCACAGCTGCCGCTCTTGGTCAAGCACTTAGGGCTTCCCGGTTGCTTCGGTACAATGAGTGACGGCGTGTGTGCGGAGGATGGAAGCTTGTCCAAGCCAATTGGCCTGGCTGAACGGTGCTGACATCAATATAGAGGGAATGAGCATCGTGAGATATAAAGCAAGCATCTCAAACTTTGTAGTTCTCCTCGCATCTCTCGTTCATCCGTCACAATGTGGGCTCACACGTTGATCAGTCTCGGTTTCCTTGGTTCATGCTTTGCGCAAAGCTCGTATTCCACTTCACAGTCAGGTTCAGCAGGGCAAACAACATTTACAAATAGCAGGAGGCTGCTCTTCGACACCAATGGCAACCAGATTGACGCATACGGCAGCAAGGTCAATTACTTTAATGGATCGTATTACCTCTATGGCAACAGCTTCTCGCTAAAAGGTGTGGCATATGGCATCAAGTCGTATTCATCGGTAGACCTGGAGAACTGGCAGTACAATGGCTTCCTTTTTGATCCAGCATCTGCAAACGCGGCAGTGTGCTTAGCAGATGGAGGATGTGGCAGACCGCATATTGTCTACAATGGCAAGCAATACATACTTTGGGCCGAACGCTGGACCAAACGGCTATCTCGTCGCAACTTCAAGCTCTCCATCAGGACCTTTTACCTTTTCTCAGAACCGAGCAGCTATCGATCCTCAATTCTCAGCCCTTCAGCCAGCAGACTTCACAACGACAGTAATCAACAATACAGGCTACCTCGTCTTCTCCGCCCTCAATTTTCGAGATCCAAGAGCAGGTTCTATCTGGCCACCAATTTTCCAAACCCTTCACACCACGGAACTCACGTCCGATCTCACCAATACAACCCTCAAGTCCTACCCCGTCCAGTCTTCAGCATTCGATCTCATCGACCAGGAAGCCGAATCTCCCGACCTCTTCTACCGCCAAGGCTGGTACTACATCTCAGCCTCCAACACATGCGGATACTGCAACGGTTCCATCGCTCTCCTCTACCGAAGTCGAAGCATTCAAGGTCCATGGACAAGACAAATCCTGGCAGGCTACAGCTGCAACGGACAAGTCGAAGGCGTCCTCCCACGCACAAATCCAAACACTAAGCAGACCACCTACGTCTGGCACTCAACCTCCGTCCCAGGAGGTCCTCGCACAGGCTTCGGCGGCCACATCTTCCAACCCTTCGTCTTCAACTCCGACGGCAGCGTCCAAGATCTAGATTGCTCTGACAACGCCCAATTCCCCGTGACATTCACAAAGGGCACCGCAACAATCTCTTCTTCATCTGCTAGCGATGGCAGCCCAGCCAAAGCAGCATACTCCCCAATCTGTGACTCCGACTCTTTCGATCTCTTCCAAACCTGGCGAGCCGCGAAAAGTGGAACGATAAAATCCGTCTCCGTCAATATCGCAGGAGCAAAAGTCCAAACTATACCTCTTGCTCTTACCGTTTTCAAGTTCTCTTCGTATTCGGATCTTCTAGCTCCAGAATATAAATGGACAGCGATGGGGACGAAGAGTGTTAATGCTACTGATTTGAGCTATGTTTTCGATACGGTCAAGGTGGATGTTACGAGCAATGCTACTGTCAAAGCGGGTGATTATCTGGGTTTCGCGATTGCGGGTCAGGACTTCACACCGTATTGTCATTTGGAGTATGCGAATCAGGATTCTGGGAAAGTTTTGTACCAGAGAGGTGCTGGGCAGAATTCCTGGAGAGGGTTGCAGGGAAAGACTGGACCTGTTTATGAGAGGAAGGGAAAGGGTGTTAAGTTTTTGGTGAATTATGCTTGAGATCAAAGAGCCCTCTTTGGCAGTCTGGAAGGAATATGAAGATTAAGCTTTGTCACGCATTAGGTAAGCGCCGGTGGCTTGCATAGTATTACCAGAAATCCAGAGCTGAACGAGCTGTGCAGCAATAACTTACAGTAGTCGGCCTTACCCGAATGTTCGCGAGAGCGTGTGCGGCTGAAGGAGCATTAGCGCAATGGATGCATTGCTTCCGACCTCACCTTCTCAATTGTCCTCCTTCTCGATTCATCAACGCCCACTCCAAGCATCAATCACCATAGACCAAACCCCAAACTCGGAAATCTCATGAAAAAATCGGCCACCCTCTCCGACCGCTTAGGTCCCTGGTCCGTCATTTTGGAACCAAGCCAAAACATCAATCGCCAAAATTCTCACCGAACAGTCCCCATGCAAGTCCTCTCCCTTGCACCCTCACGCACCGGTACCCTGTCCATGGCCTCAGCCTACAGAATTCTAGGCTATTCCAACCCCTACCATTTCTCCAGCATCTTTCAAAACGTTCGGGATTGTGACATTTGGATCCCAGCTCTTGAAGCGAAGTTGGAGCGGAAGGAGAAAGTCGGGCGTGAGGCGTTTGATAAAGTTCTAGGACATTGTAGTGCCGTTACTGATGCACCTTGTATTGTGTTTTGGGAGGAATTGATAGATGCGTATCCCGAAGCGAAGATTGTGTTGGTGGAACGGGATGAGGAGAAATGGTTACGTAGCTGCGAAGGATTAACTGATGGAACCTTCAATCCACTTTTAGTATACATCTTCCGCTATACGGATCCTTCTTGGTTGGGGAAGATCATTCGAACGGGATTGCTTTGGACTGGTGTCTTTTTCGGTACGAGTGAGAGCAAAGAAGCTGTTATGAGGAATGCGAGGGAAGCGTACAGGGAGTATTAGGGAGAAGGTTTCGAAGGAGAGGATTTTGGAGTATCGATTGGGAAGTGGGTGGGAGCCGCTTTGTAAGTTTCTTGAGAGGGAAGTTCCTGAGGGAGTGGAGTTTCCGCATTTCAATGAGGCAAAGACTCTGGAACTTGCTTTTGGGGCGTTGGGGCAGAGAGCGTTGATGAATTCGTTGTGGAATCTTGGGGTGGTTGGGTCTGTGGTGTTGGTTGGGTATGCTATTGTTAGGTATCTGATTTGAGCTGGTCGCTCCCATGTGTGATATCTTCACTCCGCCTTGTAATTCCTACCTCTGATAAAGCGGTCGGTTGTGTAGACAGCGTCTAGATTTGATGCTCAGCACAAGGATCACCGGTGTGTCCCGACCGCTGTGTTCCGTCTTCTGTATAACACGTGTTGCCAGCGCATCTCGCTGTGTCCAACGTATCAACCCTGCTCTTCCATTTGTTTTTGGGTATGCCAATCGTGCGCGTTTGTGCCGACTATGCTTATGCGTGCTCGTATCTTCGTACATCGCATTCGGAATCCGAGCTACGAAATCAGTTGGGCCATGTCCAGAAATACTTCGAGCGCGCGGTCTATACGGATTCGTAACGCCATAGTTTCAAGGACTCTCACCTCGCTGGAATTTCGCAAAAAGGTACGGTGAAGATGAGCGGCTGCGTTGTTCATGCCGAGCAGGAAGAAACGACGGTGCAGTACAGAGCTGAACTTCGGCTTGCCGGGCCGAATCCCGGCTCCTCCTCTTTCACCTTTCTTGTCTGTTGTCCTTTTGATCATCGACACCACAGCTACATCGTAATCTAACCTAGGTATCGGGCCGACCTATCTGCATTGGAGACAGACCCCCCATTGCGGGAGCGCTTCAACGATCGAAACCGTGTACAAAATAGGCCAGCCCATCACCTGAAGTTTGAGATGGTCCAGCCGGGTCTCTTCGCGGTCTGGCTATGGTCTGACTTGGATCACATGCATTGTCGTACGACGTGAGAATTACGAGATTCAGCACCCGGTACCTCGTCTGTGGACACCGAAAGGAAGTTTGAACTGGCGCCGTGTACACCATTGTCATCGTGTTCTGGGATCTTCTGGAAAAGCGTCTTCCATTACAACTCCAGGAAGTTCCAGCGAGAATACGTTCATTTTCCTAGCGGTTCGAAAAGTACGGAAACAATTCGACTCTCACCACGGGTCTGTATGGCCAATCCACACAGATGAAGCGGAAGAGACCAGCCGTCCTCAATGTGTTCAAGGGACGACTTCACACTTTCTAGACCGTTTTAGATCTACGGCCAACCATAAACTATAAGCAGCAATAGCGCCCGACCACTGATTTTATAACCTTCAGCAGATGCAGGTCTGCTGCCTGAAGCTCGGACTTCATAGACTGCGATAGCATCGCTGCTCATGTCAGGGCCCCGGGTCTTCACGAGTACGAGAATGCAATGATGCAGATCCGCTCCGGAGGATATGATGAGACACAAATTGTGCATGGTGAGGCATGGCACAGAAGCTGGCTGACGGTGCCACGACCTCGCAAAAAGAAGCTGAACAGAGTAAGACGATCCTGACACATTCCTCTCGACTGGCTGACTGGGATATGGCCAGCTTAGAGACATTCACCCAACACGTCAATTTCCTCTCCGGAGTCAGGTGGCGGAAAGTTCTGTTGGGTCCCGTCTGCGAAGTGTGTTGCAAGTCCTGATGGAACTTCACACCAAGTTTCCAGCATAACGTAAGCAGTGAATGGGGAACCCGGTTGAATTGATCAGTGCTCCTATGCGGAACGCAGGTACCATTTCTGTCTCACAAGACCGGGATCACGGACCATCTGCAACTTGGCACTCACAGATATGCTCTTTTCACGCATGTGATACCAGTCTCAGGCTGAATATGTAGCTGACCCTGGACTTGAATCGATCAGGGTGGTGTCTCCCGTACTGACTAATAGAATGAGCATATGGTCATGCGACACTACGCTGCAAAGAACGACCGGAGGCTTTTGACTGGACTTAGAGGTTCGGGTACATACTTCGCAAGGCAGCTTTGGGCAGTACCTGCCTGAGTATTACTTTATCTTGTTTCCAACGAATCGGGTCTTGCCTGAATCTCAGTCAATACGAGGATGCGCTTGGAAAAAGCTTTCGAGATACGAGAATACGCCTTCAGGTGCGTCCGGAGTATCGGTCCTCATCCCTGCACATAAAATTGTACTGAATAGTGAAAAGGACTGGAAATAGGTCTGGCGACCACTGTTCGACATTTGCAATGCAGACTCGTTGTACCATTATAAGAATGGAGAGGACGTCCTCCAAAACGCCATGTTGTTTCGAGCATCACACCGTTGACGACATCCAGGACACTTGAATTCCGAGAATCGATCGCTCGGCCTACGCTCGAACAGGCAACTCCTCATTATGCGCTTACAAAATGTCTTCGCTCTGGCATCCCTAGTCACTCAGGGCGTTATCGTTATCGCTGCTCCCGTTGTCGAAGACGTCGCCCTTGGTGTCACCGAGTGGAGTTCCGAAGGCAAGCACCTCTTCCGTCGTGGCATTCCCGATTGCAAACAACTCTATGGCGAAGGCTTTGAGCATGAGCCCAACAAATTAATGTTGCAGAAAGCACGGTACAGCTTGAGTCACCCTGTGTACTATGAGAAGGATGGATACTGGGAGGACATTTGCGATCGAAAGCAAATCGTCTGCTTTTCGTGAGTACTGCCCACGATGCACACGATATTTGATTCAGCCGGTAGACCAATTTGCTAACTTGTGTCTCTAGCCTCGCGCCCCACATCAAGTGGGATAGACCTAAGCCGGACCCAAGTCGTATTGGACAAGACATAGGCTTCTGGTTGGGAAAGGACCACTGTATGTCTGCACACCGCTCGATGCCAATTTTTCCACTAACAAAGTCCTCCATAGCGCAACTCGTGGCGGCCAGATACTGGCATAACGAGCTAGGATTCTCTGGCAACGGCGGCAGCGCCAAGATATATCCAGCCCATGGCTTCTTCTTCGTTTGCGTCAAAGGCAAGATCAAGGCGAAGCTGATGTACAGTGGCCACAATGGAAAGGGTAAGACTGGAGTAGAAACCATAGATCCGAGAGATGGGAGCGGTTCTACCAAAGATCCGGATGGTTGGGATGGTGTCTGCAAATGCTTTTCGGATCAGCGTTGGGACATAATGGGTAGTGATATCCGACTTGAGTGGATCTGAGGTGATATTCAGTAGTCCGAGAGGAGAGGAGAGGAGAGGAGATCTTGGTGCGCGAGTATCAGCGCTCCAGAAGTCCTCTTCTTCCTGCCAAGCAAGCATGATCCTTTCTCATCACCGCATGACTTTCATGGCTTTTACGGTTGTAGCAAGGCTGGAGCTCGTAATCCAAGGGGAGCGTATTCCAGGCGTTCGATGGCGAAGCGGGAGTGGTGCAATGTCCAGGGACGATATCACAAAGTGCACGAGCACTTAGGGTTAGATGTCGACGGCAGATTGACTTTCGGCACATTTCGGCCCGACTGCCCCTTGTCAACTGCCATCTCGTCCCTTCCCTCACTTTCATCTCAAAGCCATCGAATCAAGATGTGCCACTTCTTCCTGAAGCACCGCAACGACGCCTGCATATACCTTCTCTTGAAGCTTCCTATCCGCTAGGCTACTGTCATTGTGGTCAAATTCGCACCAGATGCACCTTCGGACGACGCTTGCATAAGGAGGGCCAGCCTCATTCTCGACCTTTTTGATCAGTCGATCTGCAGCATTGAAATCGCCCCATGGACCTTCTGCGAGGTCCTCGGGTGTCTTCAAGTCTTCGAATGGCCGCTGAAGAGCGAGCTCGATAAGCACGATTCCAAGAGCGAAAATAGTCTCGTTCTTTATCGCCCGACATTTCTGGAAGTACTGCGATGGCTCTTCAGTCAGAAGGTTTGGCCGACTAGCCATCGCTGCGGATATGAATGCTCCAGTGGAGATGACCTCGCCAGCTTTTGCGAAGAGCACTACCTCATTCTTGCCCCACTGAGGTTCCAGCCATGGAGTGTCGTGGAGCTGCAGGATCCCGTTTGCCAGGGCAAGGGCTACCTTCCTACGGTCCACAAGCTTGAGCGTGTATGAATGGCTGGACTTGGTCTTCAATAACTCAGCAAGAGTGACTTCAGTCGTTGAGGAAGGATTCACCACTCGATTTTCTGGCCAGAATAAGCCATGTCTGCATCGATCTGAGGCATCCAAAAGATATCCTAGGCAGGATCGACACTCCACGTGCTCCTGACGCCACTTTTGAAAGCTTCTGCACAAATCTTGCACTTCCTCCAACTGCTGTTCGACCTGTTGCCTCGGACTATCCCACATGGTTCGAGATGCCCTTGAGGCTAAAGATGTGTATAAGCTAAGGTCTGCCATTTGCGTAGCAACTGCCGAGCTCGCCGACTGCACATCAAATCGAACTCTGCGACCAGGATGCATGCCGTGAAGGTCATGCTTCTCATCTTGTACTGTCAAGGGCTGAATTTCTGCTTCTTCGAGCATCCAAGGCAAGGAAGTCTGTATGCTTGAGACCTCATGGTGAAGGACTACACGCAGCCGAAGAAGTTTCGGATCGCGCCATCTTGGCATCCTGGAGCTTTGTCGAGGGGGGTTCAGGTACAGACTCGCTCGATGTTCAACGCTGCAAGAAGTCGCAAATCTGTCCTGGAGGATTGCAAACAAGCGCGCTGCATAAGAGCGAGCAGCGTCGAAATCTGGTGCCCTTCTTTGCGAATTAACTGGCTCTAGTCCTCTGTTGGTGCTGTTGGCACCGAGATCCTGGACCTGCTCATTCTTTTCCTTGATGATGGCAACTATCTTGGAATATGAATCCATTTTGAGGCCCATCTTCAAGCTGCCCAAAGCCTCGGTCACCGAACTTTCATCGGGAGAGAAAGGGACCTGCAGAGTCAGCATTGAGCATAAATTTTGGGAGCTCGATCACTAACCTCGCCATTGTCGTCAATAAGGAGACATTCTCGTAGCTCTTCGAGAGCATCTTCCATACCACTCAGAGAATTGGAAAATGTGCTGTACGACCTGCCTAGTCTCTGCCGTAAGGAAATATCTACCGACGGGTCTTCCCACCTTTCCTGCTGGCCTGCTTCATGCATGAGCGCTCGCAACGACCAATCATCCATCCTCTCCTTCAGCAGATTTTGAACTTGATTGAAGATCATGTCGTGCTCCAACTCCACAGCACGCCTTATTCTTTGAAAGGCTTTGAGAATACGCCTACTGTTTGGAACTGCCACTATACCAGCTGTCCAGTACCCTAGACCGGAGATCAGCTGGGGAAACAACTCTAGAACTGATCCGACGAGTTCTGCTCCGCAAGCGCCCGTATTCTCGATTTCGTCGAAGGCTTGGCCGTAGTGATGATGATGAACTTCACCTAGGGTTTCGTCAGCTCATCACACTTCGAAATGACATCTGGCGCGTACTGATATTGGCATCACCGTAGTGGTCACCGAAATGCCCTCTACCATGTCCACTGACGCGATTGGCTCGAAAAGATGACTTCCTTCGGCACTCAACATCTTGACGGAGCCATTCGCCATTCGCCATTGCTATAACATCCCAGGCGGAAAAGCCTGTGAATCAGCGTCCAGCCACGCGCTATCGTAGGAGCAGACTTCACGGGCAGAAGACGCGAAAGTCGTCCGGCGCAAGGCGCGATTCTATGTCAAACGGTGGCCACGGGATGAATATCGGTCACAGCGGCTGTTGTGGTATCTTCGCAATGCATATGCCCGGGAGGTCACCTCCGAGCAGTATTTGATGTAGGACCGATCTAGAGATACGTTGGAATCGACATCTCACACAGACGGTGAAACCTGAGCTGAAGGTCTCTGGAGGATTCGAGTCGCCTTCGCGCCAAGAGAGGGCGGGCCCGCTAGGCTAGCGTAGCGATTGGCTACATGCATGTGAGCGGAGGCTGAGCTGATCGAAGGTCGAGTCCCGCCTTCAGCCTCAAAGTGTGAACGGTGGGCTCTAATTGCTTGCATACGACATGGAGCAACATCGAAAATGAGCTGTCCGACATCACGATGTAGTTTTGTAAGCGACGCTCGACAATGGAAATCCCGAGACTGGTCAGGCAGTGCCTGCAACAATTCCAGCTGCTGCTCGACGGTTCGCGAGACGATAAGCTCGACGAAGAGTACGGAAGATTCAAGATATGGACTGGGAACTTGGCTGCTCATAGAGAGGGAGGGTCTCGTAGTCTTGAATACAGGCTAAGGGACTCGGAAAATCTTCGATCCCGGGTTTTAAGTCTTCTCAGGGATCTTCTCACTGAACTACAAGATTGTAAGTCAGGCCTAATGGAAGGCATTTGAAGATTCTGATCCAGACAAGATGACTACGTGAGGCACGGAGATCGATCGCCTCTCGGAGCCGGCCCGTTTGAGCTCGATTTTATGGATGACGACCTCGGAGCAGATGGTTCAATTCAAGATATCCACGAGCTCGTGAATCTGTTGTACAGGTTTTCGATGACTTTGAAGAATCCTGCTGGAGACAATCGTGTCAGAAGAGCAATCATGTCAAGATCGGCTGCTTTCGATCCTTGGTTCACATCTCATGTGCAGAGCAAGTATCCGATGGCACAGGCATGGTTAGCACCGCGCTTGGGTCGTGCTATATCATCAAAGCATCAGTATATCCTTTATCGAGAAGAGCACGGGAAGAGGAAGCATCAGGGTCTAGATGACGAAGCTGCCGATGAACAAGCGACTACTGTTGCCACCTCAGTACCAGGCATCAACCCTCCCACTCTGGATGCGGCCGATCTTAGCAGAGGAGAGGATGATGCGGAGTCAATCTATAGCATGACTTCTTTCGCACCTACTGAGTCTGAAGCATCTTTGCTTCGACCTCCACGACTGCCTGAGAAAGGTGCTACTGAAGATCCATTTGGTTGCCCAATCTGCAACAGTATTGTACAGTTTACAAACGAAGAACGATGGAGGTCTGCGTACTCACATTCTCTGTACGCTATCAAGCTGACGTAGAGGCTAGGCGACACGTATACGAAGATGTGCCCCCATATGTCTGCACTCACGAGGCTTGTTCCACCGCCAACGCGCAATACACAAGGCGGCGAGACTGGCAGCGCCATATGAGCCGACATCACTTCAGAGTCTGGAAGTGTTCCATGGGATGTAGCGCACATTTTGACAACGCCGATGATCTGATGGCTCATCTCGTCGATGTCCACAAGCAGCGCAGCGATTCATCCGGCCTCCAAAGACTAGCAGAGACCTGTGCAGAAACGATGCCACTCAACGAAGCTTTGACTTGTCCCCTCTGTCAGAAATCGGAGCTCACATTGAGCCTGTGGTTCAAGCACGTTGGTCGACACATGGAGCAGCTTGCCCTATTCGCTCTGCCTTCGCATCTGCTCGAGGACGAGCAAGAAGGACAGGACAAAGGTCAAGGCTCAGGAGGAGTCACTATCGAGACAGACAGCGCCTCAGAATCGATCGGCAACGTATCGGCTGAAGAATCGAATCGACAGAGACAGGAAGCTGCGATGACGCACAAGATGGCAACTTGGGAAGACCTGGACGAAAGTTTGTATACAACGGAAGAAGGCTTACCGCCGGGAACCAACCAAAGCGGACAAGGTGACAATCTTGATTCAGGTGCAAGAACACATTCAACAGAAACCAAGTTGGAAGATACGCCACTGCAGCAACCAGAGTACATTGAAGCTCGGCAGGCGCAAGGGGCGGCAAGACAAGAGTTGGCAAACAGGAAACCAGATCTAGGAGGTTTGACGGCGAGAGAGCAGCAAATACTGGAGAAATTACGAGAAGCACGGCAACGAGAAGAATGGACCTCTGAAAATGGTCCTGCTCATCATCAGCAAATCGCACTTCTTCGAGCACTCGAAGACGAGAAAGGGATACAGATCGACAATCCTATGCCATTCGACCCGCTAGCTATGGATCCAGGCATCACGCAACAGGAAGGATCTGTTGCTCAGCCAGGGTATAGAGCGCCATCTACTACTGAAGGTAGTGGCCGTGGAGGAAGCAGGCTTGGACACAGATTAGGAGATGAGCTCGCGGAAGATCTTGCAGAAATCGCACTGGAACAGACTCAATTCTCGCCACAACCTTCGCAAGCGCAAGAGATGCCGTCACTCTCACACAGACAGAGAGCGAAGCAAAATGCAGATCAGTTAATGGCTGGTACGGCCGAGTCGCCCACTGCTGCCGGCCAAGAGCTAGAAAATAGTACGCACAAAGAAGAAAAGCGTCTTACCGAGCAAGATGGGAGCCATTATCTTGCTCAGGCTGTACCAACGAAGACGACTGGGAATGATCAGAGAGAGCTTGAAGAGAGAGCCAGGCTAGCGAAGATAGCCAATGAAGAGGAGGTCGATCAATTGAGCAGGAACCTGAGAAAGTCTGAGGAGACGAGCATACGAAAGTCCGCGGAGGAAGGCGGGAATGCAGCTCAGAGGATGCAAGAAGGGGATGGTCGAGAAGCGGAGCGCGTTGGCCTTCCTCAGCAAAGCTCGAAAGCCATAGGCTTCGACACATCGCCATCACCTTCACAGCCCAGGATACCTTCGGAAACTTCTTACTCGGTTCCAACAAGCCGAAATGTGCGGCCTGTCATCGTGGAAGTCCAGCCTCACAATCAATGTTCCGGAACCAGCATGGGAGCAGCCACCAAGACTGCACGATTTGCACCTACAACATCTACTACGATTTCTCGACCTATGACATCGACTGAAGCATGGTCAATGTATCATTTCGAGGTTCATGCACGACAATGCCAAGATTGTTACGACCCATACGAAGTCTACAGGAGAGGCAGCGCTCTCTGCGAAACAGGTCACAGTCTGGCATCTGACGTCGCTGAACACGCTTATTACAGAGATGGTAAAGCATACTCACGCATGGAGAGCGACTCAACACCTACCAGACTTGAGCTTCCACACGGATATGCTCAAACCATCTCGCTGCTCAAAGCAATGGACAGAGGATTCAGCACCCGCCGGGCTTCGCCATCAGTCGTCATTCATGATGCTACCTCTAGCCGGCGTTATCACGGCGACAACCCAAGTGTGATAATAGAACCAGCCACTACTTCCCGATCGAAGCGATCATCGAAACACAAGTCAGCTTCAAACCCCACCAGGTTTTTCGTGGATCAGGACAGCACCGTACGCATCTCAACACCTCCAGCCCCTACGACGGCGAGACCCAGACGCTCGTCGGTCGACAGGGGTGGCAGCCGCTCTGACAAAACCATTATTGAGGTGAGAGACCCAGAGAGCGGCGAAAGATCTGAACGGCGTGGGAGGCTGTACGAGAGGTACCTGACGAGGAAACAAGATGGCGTAGTCCGCGTCGGAACACGACCTGACCCAACCCGAGCTAGGGGCTCGAGATATGACAGGGACAATCGCTCGGAAGCCGAGATTTGGTCCCACATGAGCAACGTAGATTCTCCTGGACAACGCAGTACACTACATGGTAGAACTCCGGATGAGATGCGGAAACAGCAGATTCTAGCTGAATATCAGCGCAAAGAAGAAGCCGAGAGAGCTAACCACGAGCCATTTCGGCGCGAATTCGAGATGAAGCAGGCTGAAGTCGATCGAGTTAGAAGGGAGGAGGAGAGGAGAGCATACGAAGAATATCAGCGTAAAGAAGAGGAACTTCGAGCTAGACAGGAGGTAGCTCGACGCGAGTTCCAGATGAAGGAGGCTGCAGCCGATCGACTTAGACAAGAGGAGGAGCAAGTACTTCGCGAAAAAATCGAAAAGGAATATAGACAGAAGATTGATGAAGAGAGGATAGCATACGAGACCTTTAGGCTTCGAGAGAAGGAGAAAAAGGAGGAGGATGAACGTAGAGTTGTGGCATTAAAGCGTCTCGAGAGGGAGAAAGAGGAGGAGAGGAAGAGTAAATATGAGGTCTCGACGAGGGATCGAGACAAAGCAGTGGTGACACAGGGTAACCTGGCCCCTGCGTCTGGAAAATACATTTGATCGGTACTTCATTGGCCGGAGGATTCTTGCAGAAGACCAGAGCGAAAGGATCGTGGATGTCGCGTGGACGACTGCGAGGGTGTTACTCTGATGTTTGCTGCTACAATTCATCTTCTCTGCAACAGGTCCATAGATTGCGCTTTTCGTTGCAAGTGCTATCCGTTTCCGGCGGACGACAATGATGTAGTGAGCACGACTGAGTCTCGACACCTTTCTCTGCTCATTGAATATCCTCACCAACCTCCAGACCAGTCTTGCCAATGGCCTTCCCACTCTCAAGCTTCTCGTGTACCTTCACCAAAGACTGCACACTCAGCACATCCCGCTCCGTCTCCAATGAAGTCAATACGCCAGCATCAAACAACTCGGCGGCTCGCTTCAGGATATCGCCTTGTGACTCCATGTTGACCTTATGTACGCCCTTGCTGAACATCAGCTCCCAGTGAAAGCTCAAAGCCTTCATGAACGCGTCCATGGTGTGGAGCGACTCCAGCTTATCCGACACCTCAACAATCGACCCAATCCTCGCCAAAGGATTGGCGATATCGACAGCGACCGGTAAGTACGCATTCGTATCATAGCAAATGAAGATATAATCAACACCTTCAACTCCGACTTTCGACTTGAGCTGTTCCTTCAATGGCTCACGATGAGAAACGATATCCGTAGCTCCCATCTTCTTCGCATGCTCAACCGTCTCCGGCCTCGAAGCCGTAACAATGACTTTCCCAAGCTTGAAAACTTTCCTCGCAAGCTGAGTAGCAATTGATCCTACACCACCAGCACCATTGATAATGATTATCGATTTCTCCTTTTGCCTCCCGCTCGGATCATCTTGAATAAGATTGAAATGTTCCTCGAGAAGTTCCCAAGCAGTAAGCGTAACAAGTGGGATACATGCTGATGCAACCCAGTCGAGTTTCTTTGGTTTGATGGCTGCGGAGCGGTAGTCGACTAGGTTATATTGAGCTGTGGTTCCAGGTCGACCGAGTAGTCCGGCATAGTAGACTTCGTCGCCTGGTTCGAAGCCCTTGACGGCAGAGCCTACGGATTCTACGATTCCTGATGCATCGAAGCCTGTGATGTCTGGAGCTGGGAATCCGCCTTGTCGAATTTTCGTGTCGATGGGGTTGACTGAGCAGGCTTTGATTTTGACTAGAAGGTCTGCGGGTTCCGGCTTTGGTATGTCGATGGTTTCCAAGGCAAGCACTTCGGCTGGCTTGCCTGGGTTTGTGAGGTGGATTGCTTTCATGGACATTGTGCTTGAAGAGGTCTTGATAGGATGGTCAAAGGATGTTTTTTTTTGATTCGGAGTCCTGTTCGAAGAGGAGCTTTTGAGGTAAGTAGTGTCAATGCTGTCTTCTTGTGTGGAAGGTGTAAATGTAATTTGAGCAGTGATGTCTTTCCTAAGATCCCTGACCATGATGTCACACAGATGCTGTGCTGCGAACAATCATCATACACCTAAGCGCTTTGCAGCATTCTTCCAGGCGTACGTGTAATGCTACGGAGTATGGTGATTTAGCTGCAGATATCTATGCTGGCGAGAACGAGCCCTGCGTCAAGTAGAATTGTCATCGTGATGCACTTCATGTTTGGCAAGGCACTTCGTGGCAGTGCGACAAGTCATGAGAGGAAATCAGCCATGGTACCGAGATGATCAGACATAAATCAGCCGTTTCGACCCAATGCGGCGTATACTCATGATATGAAGAAGAATAGGAAACGAAGCGTTCCAAGTTGATGGTGGTGGTGGAGGTGCACGTGCAAGAAGAGGGGTCTGTGCACTGAGGGCGCTATCCGAGATTTCAGCTCGGCTGAATCTCTCCTTCCTCACTCACACACGCCCTTAGCAGCGGCAACAACAACTATTCAATTTTATTAATCGGTGACGCGCATTCGATAGCGTATATTAAGTTCTCTCTATTGTCCAAGTTTTAGTAATATATCGCGTATTTTAGCTAAGAAATAAACGCGTAGGTACGTATAGCGGAGGAACCGGAAAGCTAACCCTAAACCTTAAGTACTAATTATAATACTAAGCTCTCCCTCTAGTAATAAGCTATAGGGCTCTAGTATTGCCTCTTCCTCTAATATATAAAGAATACTTATTAGTCGACTATAAATACTAGTACGCGCCTTAAATCGTACTTCTATATATACTTAATAATCTATAATATCTTTATCTTCTATATAGGGCTCTTAGTAGCCTCTAGCTATAATAGACGAGGCATTTAAGGCCTTAAAGTAGTAGGAGGAATTAAACGAGATCCGCTAGCGGAAGGCTAATATATAACGTAAAGCCGACGCTAAGTTAGCTTTAATTAATAGTAGTAATACTAATAGCGGAAGTAGATCTACTAGCGCTAGTATAGATACTATATAGCCGTAGAAGGATAAAGGTAAGCTAGACGTTCTAGTAAAGTTTGCCTCCTTTATAAATAATATAATAGAAGTACTAAGGGTCTATTTTAAGTAGATTTATAATAATACGTTCGACCTAGCTAATATGTCTAAACTAAAGATAAGCGTCGTAATTAGCCCTCGTAAGGAAGAGCTTAACGACGATAAAGCGGCTCTTATCTATATTATTCGTAGTAAGCCTATTACGTCCTTAATAGTTAAGATCTATAATATAGTAACTATAGTATTCTTCGTAGAGATATTCGCTAATTATACGCGTACTATATATACCTTCTATAGTTAAACTCTAAGCTTAATTACGGTAATAGTAGCCTTTAGAGCCTACGTATTTAGATATATTAACGAGGGCTATCGATAGGGCCTTATATATAACTATATTACTAATACCTTCGACCGAATAATAGATAACGATAGCGCTAAGTTACTAGTAGCTTAGCTCTAGGTATAAATAGTTAAGTACTATTATAAGTATATTATTTACTAGGCGTACTTAGAGCGCCTAAAAAGCGATAATATAACTAATAAGAGAGGCCGCTCTAATACCTCCGCGGCGACTAATAAGACTAATTTTTATATCCGTAGTATAGTAATAAGTACTAACTTAATTAGTATTAGTATATACTACGACTAGAATAATAGTAGCTATACTCGTATCGACTATAGATAGTAGTATAAGTATATTACTTACTTAGGCGACTATATAAATTATAGTAGAGCGAAGGGCTAAGTAAGACGATATTAATAAATTAACTATAATAGAAGCCTAGATCTAGAGCGATAGTATACGACCGAATACCTTACTTCCGTATAATATATACGCCTACTTCTAGCTATTAGAAGCCGATCTTATACCGCTAAAGCTAGTAGTCTAGTAGTAAATACTTCGAAGCTATCTTTATAAAATATTACTACGAGTAATATATTATATATTACGCTATAGAGCGTTAATCGGCTACGAAGGCGAGGGTAGGCCTCGTATAGTAAAGAACTATAGCTCTATAAATAGCGATCTAGACGATATATCGAAGAAGATTAAGAAGGACCTTTAATTAAGTCGGATAATAGAAGTACTAGTAATAGACTTAATACTATTAGCGCCGCTTAGATAGGTATAAAAGTACGATAGCGGCTTTAGATATATTTACGACTTAATATTCGATAGAGGTATTAACGACTTAATTCTACGAGAGTATAGCGCGATCGTTTACGTACCCTTCGAAGATATTATAGTACGTATTATTAAGGTAGGACGCGGCGCTATTATTATTAAGAGAGATATAAAGGATACCTTCCGTATTATACCTATAGCGCTATTCTACCGCCGTTTACTATATTTTAAGTAGCGCGGAAGCTTCTATTACGAGAACTACCTACCGTTTAGCCTTCGTATTATACTAGTTATCTTTAATCTATTCGTAGAGGCCCTTTACTAGATACTAAAATAGTAGCTAAATATATAGATTAATTACTACCTCGACGACTTTATCTTCGTACTACTACTATTATATAGCGACTATAACTTAATTATCGTAAGAGTATAGAATAAGGTAATAGCGGAGCTCGGCGTACCTCGTAACGATAGTAAGGATATTAAGGGTATATAAGTAGAGGTTCTTAGTATCGAATTTAATATAATCCTTATAGTCGCTAGGCTCTCGAAGTAGAAGGTTTAGCGCCTACTTACGGATATTATAATAGTACTATCTACGTCGATAATATACGATAAAGTAGAGGCTTTAACTAGAAGGCTTAGTTAGGCGGCGAAGGTCGTAGATATTAGTAGAGTATTTAATATTAACCTATTCGTATTTATAGCCTACTTTCTACGAGACTCTTACTATAAACGACGTATATTTACGGTATTATATAAGGACCTAGAATAGTAGTTATAAGTACTTAAATATAGTAACGGCGTACGCCTACTTAACGAGCTACGGCTATAATAGATTTACCTCTTTATAGATACCTCTAATATTAGCCTCGGAGCTATATAGTACGAGAATAACGAAGACGATAGCTACTAGCGCTCGAATATATACCGTATATACTACTTCTTCGCTATTCTATATTTCGAGAATATATATATTAATATTATAGGAAAATAGCGATCTAGCTCTTAGTTAAATAGTAGAGCTATTATTAGACTAGCGCTCGAGTTACGATCTATATAGATAATATAATAGCTTATAGCGGTCTATTAAAGTAGCGCGTTCGCGGTAAGGGTAATATTCTACTACGAGAGACTCTATTACTAGCGTTGTAATACAACTTCCGGCTCTAAGCTATATAGATCTCTACTAAAGACAACCTACTAGCGGACTCGCTTTCTCGCTTTAATACTAATTTAGTTACTAATCTATACCTTTAGTAGATAACGACGACCTTAAGTACGACGATAATAATATTACTAAGCCTAATACCGAATAGCTCTCGATAATTAATTATAAGGGGCTAGGTATATAGTAACGTATAGGACACCCGTTAACCGATAGATCGATAGAA
>JAASFE010005769.1:32745-77495 GCA_013365205.1 Pseudocercospora cruenta
AGAGATAGGGATCCTTCGTCGGCGCTTATAGTAATCGGACTTATAAATTACTTAAGGATTAAAGGAGAGGAGACTATTTAACTAGAGAGACGGCTCTTTCCTATAGGTTAGCGTTTACTATATACCTACCTATCTAAGGTTCTAATAGTAGTACGCGTCTACGGCTACTTATAGCTATAGTAATATCGCGGCGCGTCGGCGGTAATCGCGTCGGCGATAATAACTATAGCTCGAGGTAGTTCTATATACTCTCCTTACGAAAGATATATAGTTATAATAAGCGATCTAGTAGTAATATAGGGACTAAAGTATATAGTTTAAACGTATTAAATACTAGATCGCTATCGATCGGAAGAGGAAGTACGCGCGAAGTTATAAGGATACTCGGCGCTAAGACTCTTAGCGAATACCTTAAGTATTAAGAAATAGTTAGAACTAGTAGGTTACCCTATAATAACGAGAGCCGAGTTTATTACCTTCTTAAAGGATAGTCTATAAGAGTAAGGATTAGACTTAGTACTATATAGTAGCTACTCTCTCCGTAAGGGTACTACTTAATAGGTAAAGGATAATAGTATAACCGACGGCGAGGTTTAACTACTTAGTAGATAGAAGTCTAATACTTTTAAGCTATATTATAATACTTCCGCGGATAACTTATTTAAGCTTAACTACCGCTTCTAGTATAGTATCTTATTACCGCTATTACTACTAAAATAAGAGCCTCTATAGCCGGATATTAAGAAGTTTACTAAGTAGGCTACGAGCTACTTAGCGGGTTAGCTATAAGCTAGTTATAACGCTATAAGCGTCGTTTAATTACTTAGACCGCTACGAGTAGTATTAGAAGGGTATTCGCCCTAAGGGGAGTATACCTAATAGCCTTATTATTATTATATTAAATACTTTTACTAGCGCTATTTATAAAGATAGCGGTAATCGACCTAACTTAGCCGGTTTCTACTCCTATGTATTTAGGCGGTCTTCTAGCTTAGTTTAGGCCTATTTAGTAAGCGGTCGGCGATTATATACTAAGAGCCGCTTACGTATAGAGCCTAGACCCTTTAAATACTATATTTATTATTTATTTACGTATCGTTATTATCGCCCTAAGAAAGTATAGAAGAAGAGGGTCTATATACTAAGGGCGCTATCCGAGATTTTAACTCGGCTAAATCTCTCCTTCCTTACTTATATACGCCCTTAGTAGCGGTAATAATAACTATTTACCTACCCGCCGGTATTTATATTTAGCTTTAGTATATAAAAGAGGGTCTTATAGATAGTACACCTAAATAGTAGCGATTAGGCCTGTTTGGTGAGCGGTCGGCGATTACATGCCAAGAGCCGCTCACGTGCAGAGCCTGGACCCTCCAAACACCGCATTTGTCATTCATTTACGTGTCGTTGTTGCCGCCCTGAGAAAGCACAGACGAGCATTGTTCGGCAGTTCATCCTTGCAGAAGCCACGAGGCTCGGCAGCGATCGGGCCGACGTCTCCGAGCTCTGGGCGCTCGTTCTCGAAAGGAGCAATCTCACAGACAATCGATCCGACGACCAGGTGCAGTCTGAACATGGTGCGCGGTAGTCGTGGGGCCCGACTGAAAGCACGATCATGACACAAGGTGGGCGCAATGACCGTATGTGAATGATAGGTCCCGGTATGCCATCTCCCACGCGGCTGACACAATGCTATAGTAGTAACCAGATTCGCCGATCTACCCATCTCTGTCCTCCAAGCCGAATTGCAGCGTCGCCAGGCTGCAGGCGAGCGACCAGCATGCGGATCCGATAACAAGAACCGCGAGTACAACTTCGGTCTTCATCTCGGCGCGCTCTTCCAGATTCTTATACTATCGACCCTCGCCTGCTCCTTCCCACTCATAATCCGCCGCTTCCCGCGATTGCCAGTACCGAATCATGCGCTCTTCGTCAGTCGACACTTCGGGACAGGTGTGTTGATAGCAACTGCCTTCGTGCATCTGTTCCCAACGGCATACACAAATCTGCTAGATCCATGTCTGCCACCATTCTGGACAGATGTCTATCCGGCTATGCCAGGCTTCATTGCCATGGTCAGCGTCATGGTCGTTGTGGGCATTGAGATGTTCTTCGCGGCAAAAGGCGCAGGTCACAGTCATCATGTGGACTTTGAACAGTTGAGGACGGGCGAGACAGATGGTCTAGATACACGGCCGGCACTGGGAAGAAAGAGCCAAAGCTTCAACAGGTTTCAGCAGCTTCCTCTTGGAAACGCTGAGGATGGAGATATAGCTCTAGCCGAGCAGCGAAGTCCGTATCTGGATGCGCCGCCCACACCAACAAGCTCGAGCGAGTCGCCGGCATTGAACAAACCACTTCCGCGGACTCCAAGTCCTGGGAGGCAAGACGAGGAGGATGAGGATGATCTGGACCTTCACGAGCTCGATCCAGTAAATGAGGACACACAGCCACTCACGCGCGGCGACAGCGACGACGATGAAGATCTGGTCATGTCTGTCAATGGTCATGCGAACGGGCACGCTCGACCGATCAGGCACAATCGTAAAGTCTCTTGGGCAGATCAAGCACCGGAGCACAGCAACGCACCACACCAAACCACGCCACAGGAGCAAAGGCTCGTGCTCCAATGTCTGATGCTCGAAGCTGGCATCCTATTCCACAGCGTTTTCATCGGTTTGGCGCTGTCCGTTAGCACTGGCTCATCATTCATCGTGCTCCTGATCGCGATCAGCTTCCACCAGACATTCGAAGGTCTGGCATTGGGCTCTCGAATCGCTTCCATTGGATCCTTCTCCACCACCTCATACAAGCCTTGGCTGATGAGCTTGATGTATGGCATCACGACACCAATCGGTCAGGCCATCGGTCTTGGCGTTCAAGGGCTCTATGATCCCCAAAGTCAGTTTGGACTCCTTATGGTTGGCATCATGAATGCAATCAGCAGCGGCCTGCTCTTATATGCTGGTCTCGTACAACTACTTGCGGAGGATTTCCTAAGTGATGCAAGCTATGTAGAACTGCGAGGGAAACGACGATTACAGGCCTGTGGCGCTGTAGTAGCTGGTGCTATGCTTATGGCGTTGGTGGGCGTCTGGGCATAGCATCACATTCCTGCAATAGAAATGAAACCACCAGCCTCTTCCCCCGCTCCCCATTTAGGTACGTTCAACCCGACGAATCGTGACTGCTTACTGTTGCACAAAGTCGACCCTTAAAGGACGCCTTGCAGGTTGCTCGCATGCATGGCTCGGTCCAGCCATACTGCTTTCATGCCGAGGGAAGCGAGCGCGCATGGAATTCACCACGTTGTCTGCAGGTCAAAGAAATTCACATGTCACCATCGGCAGATCCCAACCGCCGGAATGTCAGCGCTCACATGAGCTTCGCCTACCGACCGCTGCCGAAGCCAACGAAATACTGTCGCACTGCATCAGACCTGGGACTGTAAGCTGCGATTCTCAAATCTGATTGCATGCAAGCAGCATGACGAGTACTGATCAACCTGTGATGTTAGAGCAAGTGCTTGCCCGAGCAATGGCCTCCCTGTCTCCAGCTGAGCCACTGCTACTTCCACGCGCCAGATGACGGACGATGAACCCAGACGAATATCAGCCCTACATGGGCGCTTAGTGTAGTCTACTGAATCCAGACTTTCCACCTCAAACTCTGCCATGTATGGCAAAACTATGGCGGGACATTTCGCACGAACAGCAGTTTCGATATTGACATTGGCCAGCATATCCTTGGCAGAGACATCGCCGAGCCCGCTGGACACGATATCAGTGCCGGCAAGCGGGTCGTGGTATGCGAAGGCATCAGTGATAGAAAGATTCGATGCTTACAACCTCTTAGGCAGGGCGATGACGGTCAGTGGAGCACATTTCACGTCCAAGTGGGCACGCCAGGTAAGTCGTAGTTGCTTCGAACACGAATCGCTGCTAATGTCTTCCAAGGCCAACTTCTTCACCTCCTTCCCGGATCTTCTGTTCAAGCAGGGAACGCCATCTGGGCGATCGCGCAAGAAAGCTGTACTGAGGAGAATCCAGATTTGTGGGATTGCGAAGAGCAGAGAGGAGATGTCTTCAGTGCGAATGAGTCTTCGACGTGGTCGACATCACAAGTCTCAAATGGCTCGTACTACAACCTCAACCCGGTCATCGAGTCCATGCTTGGTCTAAATGCCAATGCATCATACGGTCTAGATACCGTAACGCTCGGCACAGCAAATGGTGTCCTGCCTGCTTTGCCAAATCAGCTGGTGGCCAGGATTGCTTCGAACGATTTCTGGGTTGGTGTGATCGGATTGAGTCCACTGCGACTGAACACCACAGGCTTCGATGACCCTGTACGGACTCTTATGGGCACGCTTAGCGATCTGGAAGATAGGAAGATACCAAGTACTACCTGGGCTTACACGGCAGGTGCATTCTACAAGGATGCACCCATCTTCGGCAGCCTGACACTGGGCGGCTATGACTCGATGCGTTTCGATCCGAACAACTCTGTGTCAGTGCCCTTCTCGATCAACCCGTCCCAGGACCTGCAGATCAACCTTCAGTCAATCACATACAATGGCACGACTACACAAAGCAGTTCTTACCTGCTTACCGATACCATTACGGCGTACGTGAACAGCATGATCAACTACATCTGGCTGCCTCCTGAAGTCTGTGACGTGTTTGAATCGGCTTTCGGTATTGAATATGATGAAACCACGGAATTCTACCTCATGAACGATACCACTCACGCCAATCTCCTTGCCGAGAATCCGACTTTCACCTTCACGCTTGGCGGAGCGAATAGCACCGAGACAGCCACAATCGTGCTTCCGTATGCCGCCTTCGATCTGAACGTCAGCTACCCACACGTCAATGGCTCACAATGGTACTTTCCAATCAAGAGAGCGCAGTATATCAGCCAGTACACTCTTGGCCGTGTCTTCTGGCAAGAAGCATACGTGATCGCAGACTACGATCGACGAAACTTCACAGTCGCTCAAGCACTATTCCCTTCAAACTCGACCCCAGAACTGGTTCGTATCTTACCACCAGGAGCCAGTGACTCCTCAGGCGGTGGCCTAAGCGGCGGCGCCATCGCCGGCATCGTAATGGCCGTCCTAGCAGTAGTCGCCAGCGTCCTAGTCGCCCTCTGGCTCTTACGAAGAAGAAAGCGCCGTCGTCAAGTCCAAGACGCAGGCGCCACGACCACAGAAATCAAGCACGTTCCTGCTGCTGCTCCTGCAGGCGAGATCGATGGTCAACAGATTCATGAGAAGTCTGCAGATGGGATGCCGTTTGATAAAAAGGATTCGGAGTTGAATAAGGCGCATACTTGGGATACTACGGAGGCTCCTCCTTCAGAGCTCTCGACTGGACAGACACCGCGGTCTTTGCATTTGGAGACGAATTGGCCGAGACAGTTTTCTGAGTTGCCGGCGGAGTTGCCGCCTGTTGTTGAGATGGAGGCGGGGAGGAGGGATGGGGCTTGAGGCTGTTCGTTTGGTAGCGTCACATGTGCGTTTGTATGGCTTCTTGGGTTTAGCGAGTCCGTGCAAATGCACGCGATTGCTCGTGCTTGTGAGTGAATGCCAGGTGGAAGCCTCTTGGCGGAAGCTAGTCATCTATAAGAACTTCCTTCTTCTACCTTCCACTTGCCTTTTTCAAACACACCGAGACTGCCGACTTCAGTCGGTCTTGAAAATCAGCACCTCAACTCGACTCAGCTGTACTACCATTACAGCCCTTCTTGCCTGCGCGCATTTTAGGCCGCAACTTCTCGCCCTTCCTTGAGATCTCGCCGCCGACCCGAAGCGATTCCGCTCATCACGCGACTCGAGGCGGCGAAGCTAACAACGTCGACTCTTCAAGGTGTCAACCGGCCTAAAAGCCTCGAGTGCGATTGCCAGTGTGTTTCAAGCGAACAAGTTCCTAGCTCTGAAAGCAAAGGTCGAGACCATCTACCGTGTCTGGCACAGCGACCTGAGCTGCTGCAACATCGCCGAGTCACACCTCACATCCTGATACAGAAGATGGCTACCTTCATCGGTTTACCGCTTGAGATGAAGCTCGAGATTTTCGGACATCTCCCAGCAAGCAACGTTCAACGCTTGCGCCGGGTCTGCCAGAACTTCCACAAAGCAATCGACTCCAGTCTTCTCGCAAGAGCTATATGTGTCCGAGAGGCGGCGCGCATCACCGCCGATGTCAAGTACGTGGTCGACTATGACACCAGAGAGGTCACATTCCTCGAAGCATTACGTCGCTGGTGCGAGCATCGCCCCTCCAGCACGGAGGGCCTTGCTCGAATGCACGACCGAACAGACTTCGGCCACCTTTACCATATGAAGAAGTCCATTCAAGACGGCTCATTGCAAGACTTGGCCGACGCCTATGAGACGGATCTACATCATCCACTTCTGCTTCAACATCATCCGCTATTCGGGATGTTCGGCGTCTTGGCGGAAAAACTCACGGATCTTCACGCATACCTCCATGGTCCTCTCGATGTCGAAGTAGACAAGTGGCTGTTCGCGTCCAGATCAAATTTCGCGCGGAGAGAAATCTGGTCTGCTTACGGAGTCAGTAATGGCTGGGCGTCCACGATGTACGAACTTTTCGCCGACGAGCCGGTCCTTGAGGGCGAGTGGCGAGATCAGGATCAGCACATCAAGGCCTTCGAAAGCTGTCTGCCCTTGAGCACGCTCAAAACGGACCAGTTCTACTGTGGTCATCGGAGGGGTGGGTTCTATGCAGATGC
Source organism: Pseudocercospora cruenta (assembly GCA_013365205.1). Lineage (NCBI taxonomy): Eukaryota > Fungi > Ascomycota > Dothideomycetes > Mycosphaerellales > Mycosphaerellaceae > Pseudocercospora > Pseudocercospora cruenta. The sequence goes on from JAASFE010005769.1 coordinate 39,505, forward strand.
TCGAGATCGCGGCAGAGGTGTCTGCGCCATGTCAGATCTCGTTCGCATGTTCGACGTACCGGCTTTGCCCTCGGAGGGACATTGTGCTGGGATCGTGGCATATTGCGTCAAGACTAAGTGGGCACGAGATGCGGTCGAAGACAGCGACTCGAAGGAACTGAAACCACTCGAGAAGGCTGCGATCATGGAGGAGATGTTCCTGTTCTGAGAAGGTCAGCTAGCTGCTAGTGCACAGCTTAGCTCGGTGCGTCGCAAACAGAGCCGGAAAGCACACAGCTGTTGTACACTGGCCAAAGGACACTGTGACTCGGCACTTCTGCTGCCATTTCTGCAACCAGAACGAACTGCGAGGGATTGACTCGAGCTTGGACGCAGTTCCAAACAGAGAATCGACACAATATCTTACAGGCGCCGAGAGTGTTACTTTCTTTTCCACGAGCAGGGTCTACTGCTTCTTTGCATCGCGAGGATGAATGAGAAGGCCATGGGCGTATTTACCGTAGCTCAAAATCCAAGCTCTTCCACATCTGGCTACCCTTTGCGCTGCTCTTTCTTTCATCTTCTCCTCTCAAGTGATCGCGCTCAATGTATTACTCGGCCTTCCAGTGCCGCTGCTCGAAGACCATGAGAAAGTGAGATCTCGTATCTCCGTCGCGTCCACGCACACGTGCCTTCTGAAATCGTGACGATGCTCACAGTCCATACCGGCTGAGCTCACGAGCATAGTCGATATCGCAAATCAAGCCGTGACTCTCGCGTCGCGTGTTCCTACGTGACCTGCTCTTTCCCATCGTATTGTACGATGCGGGTACCGCGTCCAGGAATAGAATAAGGTAGTGCATCGCGGACTTGGATCCGAGCCAAGCATATGGAGATTCCCGACTTCATCTCTTCGATACCACCTCATGTGTTCGTGCATTTCAGCTTGTTGCCATCTTGTAGCCCTTTTGAAGCGCTTGTACATTCGTATCGCAGCCCTGGAGTGTCGTCTGGGAGAACGTGTAGTACCTGATCGTGATGTTGCCGCCCGGATTCCTGTGGTAGAGCAGACTTCGAGAAGAGGAGGAGAGGAGAAGAGCTAGTATAGGAGAACGCATGGCTCTTGACAGCGGGAGACGAGGCGTGGAGTAGTGATTGGATGCTCAACAGCGGAGCACTGAGATTGGTGTAGATGAGCGAGAGAGCAGCTTCACGGACAGGGAACAGGAGAGGACTGCTGATATGTCAGTTCAGATTCTGCCGAGAGTGCTGCTTCCATGGCAAAGCATCACGTTGCCATTGTGGTTTGGATAGCAAGGCTACTACGCGCAGTCGAAGCCACCGGAATGAGCACGTCGCTGTCTTTGCTGGTGCTCTCTCAGAGTGAGTGGTATTCTCGATTCCGGCCGTCCTGGCGAGGCGCGGTCACCTCAACTGGCGGGCAAGAGGTTTCCCATCCGTAGAAGCGAGTCTTCGACTGCTGTCGTGAAATGAGGATGCTGTCACATCTACTGGCGCTCTCTGCGGTTGAGTGTTGCTCTCTATCGACGCCGCCGTGGCGATGGCTGCGATGCGCGGCCCTCGCGCAATACTTCAGCTGGCCGGCGCGAGGCCATCCATCAGCGGCGGCGACTATACGACTGCTATCGTGAGGCTCTGATGTATCACTGATCTACATAGACTATCTAACTATGGTTACGGACCCTCAGACAATGGCCGCCGGCCTCCTAGCCCTCGCCGCCCTCGATACCAGCGCCTCCAGCACCTCCTCTCCACTCCTCCCTCACCCTTCTCTCCCTCTTCTCCCTCTGCTCGGGGCCCTCACCGCCTCCCCGCCTAGGCAGCAGTCATCATGCGCACGTCACCGTGCTCATGAATACGCAGCAAGGTGATCTTTCTGTGCTGATTTTGTGCTCCCACTGGCGGGACGAACGGGTGCGCTAAGAAGCGGCATTACCCGCCTCAGAATGAATACTTCAGAAGCTCTTCTTCGGCTGAAGACCTGATCTTTTTCTCTCCACTCCACACCAAACAGCCAATTTCTTCAACTACCTTCTCCTTCAAACATCATCCACCTCCTTCGACAACATCTTGAACCATCATCCACTTCCATCAACATCCTCCACCATCACTCACAAGCACCAACAACATCATCAAGGTATGTACACCATCCTCACTGATCCTCACCCTCACCCTCACTGACATTGCGCAGACTCTTCACCATCTCAACATCAACAACAACGCACCAAGTATCACTCGAGCGGCGCGCATCAACACCAGCTCATCAGGTATGTTGCCACTGACTTCCGCCAGCGTCACCTCACTGACATCGCACAGATCCACCTCCACCTCACCAAGACCAGCTCACTAGCGCACACACGCGCGGCGAGCGTCACATCAACTCATCAGGTATGTTCCCACTCACTTCTCACCAGCTTTCCGACGCTGACTTTGCACAGATTTGAGCTTTCCATCAAAAACAACTGGTTTGCTCCCTTTTTCTGCCTTTTGGCGAGACTTTTAACATTAGAGCAGCGACAACATCAAGCGCGACATCGTCACGCGCTCGAACGGCGCCTCACCATCGACATCCGCACCCGCGACAGCACCACCTTCGACTCACCGACCCGCAAGACCCACTTTTTTTTCCAAAACGGCAATCTCACCAAAACATCACCCAGAATCCGACTTCGCACCGACACCGACTCACCAAACCGACTTCGCACCGATTGACTTCACATCGACCGACTTCACATCGACCGACTTCACAACGACTGACTTCACAACTACCGACATCTTCACGTAATGGCAGGCACAGGCAGTGAGAGGCACATGAGTTTTGTAGCAGAGATGGTGGTGGCGAGGGCACACAGCAAGATCCGGCGAGCAGCGAGCACAGGCATGAAAGCGTGATGGTCATGGGCATGAGTTCAAGAAGGATACGACACATGGTACGACCTTTGCTTAGCGCCAACGGGTGTGTGATTGGGTTCCTGGTACAACTCCGGCGTCTCTAGCAGGGTTGCACGTTCGAAACGTGGGTATTACACCCACGCACTCGTTCCTGCTCAAAAGTCCTTCAATGGAGATCGCGCCGCGATATACCGATGCGACATCCACACCGTCAAAAAGAGTCATCTGCTGGGCGCCGAGTTTAATCAAATGGTTACTCGGTCAGGTCAAAGGCATTTGGTTTCTTGCGGCACTGGTCTGTACCCTCTGTGTCTTTGGCGTAAGATGCGGTAGCAGGGCATTTCATTTGACATTCACGACATCAGCCACTACATCAGGCACTCGACTTGGTTAGGTAGGGTGGATATTCATGCTCTCGCTGCTCGCTGGTTAGAAGGCTGGTTGGCATTTGGTGGTGGCATTTGATGGCATTTGATGGTATTTGGCAGACATTCGATGGCGATCTTAAGCAAACTTTGGTGGTCTTTGGGCATTGGTACAGCAATATCAGGCTGGGCAGTGGGTGGCTTGGTTTCATGTAGTGCTCTCTCGTGTGCCTTGGGTGGTTGACAGAAATCAAAGTGATTCAAGTCAAGATCGTTCAATTCTCTCATCAATACCTAGTGTTCTCCTCGTCAATTCTTCTTCAACTGTGCTTGACCTTAACTGATCGCGCCTTCCGCAAAAGTGAAATTTCATGTGATGACCCACTTTTCCGTCCACAATGAGTCTTAGCCTGACCGTCACTTCTGCTCTTCCCATCAGATGCACAACTTCCACGCAATCACCTGCGCCTAACACTTTCAATCACACCTAAGTCTGCGACAAGTCTCGATCAGTTCTGCGGCATATCACCAACGACCATCAGCGCTCGAGTCGTGTTCACATCGTTCTCGGACCATCACGCGGAACACTCGGTCAGTCTCTTCATCGACCGCGAGCGAGCGCACCGACGTTCCAGCCCGTTTTGAAAATCATCGCGGCGCGATTTGCTCGCCTTGACTCCAAACTCGACTTGACACGCCGCATCCGGACAGCAGCAGCACCTACTTCTGATCATTATCGCAGCAGGAGCGGCAGGCCATGGGTGTTATCACTGACCTCCCGGCCGAATTGAAGCTCGACATCTTCGAGCGCATCCCAGCTAGAGAGATTCAGCGCTGCAGACGAGTTTGCAAGGACTTCCGCGACACGATTGACGCCAACACTCCTGCCTTATCGCGCGACATCTGCGCTCGCGAAGTGGCACGACTCAAGGCCAGGGTAGACTATGTCTTCGACTACGACCCTAGTCAAGTCACATTTGCGGAGGCGCTTCGTCGGTGGTGCGACCATCGAGGGATCTGCAAGTCGTATCGTCCCCGTGAACACGATCTGGAACTGTTCGTCGAGCTCTATCTCCTTAAAAACTGCGTGCGAGGCGGACTTCAGTCAGACCTTTTACTGGATGGTTTACGTACTGAAGATCTCAACGTCCAGTGCCCATGGAGCAAACCACCAGAACACATCCTCGCCCTCTTGTACGAAGAGCTTATCGATATCGCCCATGACACTGTGGAGACCTTCGAACAGCATCATAAAATCGATGGTTTCAAGAAGGGTAGGGTCCGTACGGAAGACAAACAGTCGTTTTTGAACCGCATCGACTTCAGCATAACCTCCATCCTCCCAAGGCTGGGACCAGAGTGGGCAGAGGAACTTTACGAGGCTGCCATACGGCCGAGCAGATTCTTTGGCGCTACTTTAAGATCCATGGAGGAGCAAGAGGACGTGCTTCCGCACATGCGGCCAGTTACGACGCTGAATGTGGCAATGTTCCGTCGTCGCAATGTGACCTTCGAAGAGTATAGTGAGAGTGCTTGCAGCATGTCCGTCTTGACAAAGAATTTCGGACTACCATTCTTGCCACGAAGAGGTTTGGGCAGTCATACGGTGGCATACTGCGTCAAGAACAATTGGGCAGGCAACGAATTGAGCTGGCGTGAGCTTGGTGATCTCGAGAAGGGTCTGGAGCCGTTGAAAAAAGCTGCCTTTCTCGAAAACATGTTCGTCTATTGACCATCCAGAATTTCCAGCCAGGCGCGTGGTCAATGTGTGGAGGTACGGGATCATCGAACGGGCGGAGAGTCCATTGGAGGAATATTGGACTCAAAGGTCGAGGCATAAAAGCGCTGAGTTGTGATGCCCCTGCAACCTAATTTCAGGAGCGAAGGCGCATGTGCGAAGAAGACGAGGTTTTCAGGCGTGGCGAGCTGGGTGAGTGTGAGCGCGGAATACATTTCTGTTGCTCCTCTGGCTGGCAGTTGTCCGGGTTCAACAGATCGATCAAAATCTGCCCGCAACTCCACGCAAAGTCTCCAACCATGTTTTCTCTCCCGATCCCTCTACAAGTCTCAGCAAATCGTCAGAAGAGGCGCTAGACCTCAATTCGGCCTCCTCTCCGCAAACTTCCTCAAGTCATCCTTCGTAGCAACGCCCAGCACAAACCTCCTCCCGGGATCCGTCACCACGGCAAAATCACTCTTATGCCCACCAAATGTCCCATCAAAGAATGCTTCCAGATCTTCGAGAGGTGTCTCCATTGTGATCAATTTATACTTCTTCCCTTTCCTCTGGAACTTCTGCATCACTTTCTCAACCGGATCTGACTCTTCGAACTGCTTGGTCTCGAGCAGCTGCCGTAATCGCGGCACTGACATATAGCCGAGGAGGGTCTTGTGCTCATCGATCACAGTCAAGTGGTCATAATCGCGTTCCAGCGCAGACATCATTGCTTCGAACACTGGCGTGGTGGGCTTTACTGAGAATGCGGCGGAGGGGTCGAGGTCTTCTACTACAGCCTGGAACAATACCTCGTCAGTACGGTTAATAGTCTGAGAAGCTCGCCACCTCAATCTCTCCACAAAGTGCAATGATACGTACACCGCGATATTTGCTGGCCCAGGGACTTGTGCTTTCTCTAGTTGTTGAGGATCCTGGTGTTTCACTGCTCGAAGCTAATAACCCTGTCGTCGCCATGGCGGGAATGAATCTCTCTATTCTTGCAGTCTCGGCAGTACCATACAGCAACAGGATAGCGCCTCAGCCTTCTCGGTCGTGTGGAGCAAAAGCGACACAGCCTGATCAGAAGAGCGAACAGCTTCCCGAACCGTATCGTTGTCCTGTCCACAAATTTGACTTCAAGCCGACGAGCCGCACAATGACGTCGGGTTGGAGCTGTGGTACGAGCTCTTGATAGCCGAGCTGTACCACCATGTTTCCTTGCAAGCCTCGCAGCTTTCACTCACTTTCACAAGCTGAAGGCAAAGAGCCGCACTTGATTGCACAATAGAGATCGGAAGGTGAGTCTCAATGCCTGCTGCACGAGTCCGCCGACCCATCAGCATGGGCGGATTTAGGGCAGCGTCAGACGGAAATAAGCAACAACAAAGCCCGAGCATTGATCGCAACCATGATCCAGGAGCTCTGGCTGACAACAATCCTATAGAGCAGCCATAATGCAGTCTCTCTTCCCTTCCGCGAGCGCCCTGAGCGCGACCTTCGGATATGCCTCACCTATCAAGCTCAATCGCGGACCTGAGTCCCAACGCAAGGAAATCTCCCACCTATACAGCAGCTGGGACGCGGCTGAAGATGCGAAACAAAAGGTCACAAAGTTGAGCGATGCTGCAGTAGCAGAGCTCAACAAGGCTTCTCAGATCGCGCAAGAAAAGACTGGAAAGATCGAGCTGTACTCTGGAAAGTACTATGCTGCTTGGTGAGCATGCAGATATGTCTGAGCCAGCGCAAAGCTGGAGCTGATGCGATAAAGCACATTCGGAGGTCTGATGGCCTGCGGTATCACCCATTGGGGTGTCACGCCTCTTGATCTTGTCAAGTGTCGCCGACAGGTTGACAGCAAGCTCTACAAGAGTAATGTTGAGGGCTGGAGCAAGATCATGGCCAGTGAAGGCCGGACGGCGCTCTACACTGGCGGCTCACCCACGTTCTTCGGATACTCGGTTCAAGGTGCTTTGAAGTACGGTTGCTACGAGTTCTTCAAGAAATTCTACTCCGACCTGGCTGGCGAGGAGAATGCTACCCGCTACAAAACCTGGATTTACCTCGCTGGTTCTGCTTCTGCTGAGTTCTTCGCCGATATTGGTCTGTGTCCGTTCGAGGCCGTCAAGGTCCGAATGCAAACTACTATGCCTCCATTTGCGAAGGGAACGTTCGATGGTATCTCCAAGATCGTGGCCGAGGAAGGTGTCAGTGGGTGAGTTTAGAGAGGCTCCTAATCATGGTTCAGATGTGACTGACCGGACCAGATTATACAAGGGTATCACTCCACTCTGGGGACGTCAGATTCCCTACACCATGATGAAGTTCGCCTCCTTCGAGACCATCGTCGAAATGATATATCATCGCCTCCCTGGAACCAAGGACGATTATTCTAAGGCTGCTCAGACGGGTGTCGCATTCTCTGGTGGTTATCTCGCTGGTATTCTTTGCGCTATTATCTCTCACCCTGCCGATGTCATGGTCAGCAAGCTCAACACCAACCGACAAAAGGGAGAGTCCTTCGGCGGCGCAACCAGCAGAATCTACAAGGATATTGGGTTTGGCGGTCTCTGGAGTGGTCTTCCGGTCCGGTGAGTATCAGCCCCAGGAACTTGACCTTTGAAGGGCACCGCTTGCTAACACATTCGACAGTATTGTCATGATCGGTACTCTCACTGGTCTCCAATGGATGATTTACGACTCCTTCAAGATCTTCATGGGTCTGCCAACAACCGGAGGCGGTGGCCAGAAGGCTGAAGAGAAGAAGTAGATGGAATGCGTGAAGACCAGATATTCGAAGCCCTTGTGGTCAGCTTTGACCTGCCACACCCTGAAGGGGTCAGACCGGCACAGAAAGCTTCGTTGCTCTAGATCCTTTGTACCGTTACGTTGTGATGAATGACATGATATACTCAACTCTCACTGACCTATGCCCATGTTGCTCAATGAACAGCCATTTGTCTCTCTAGAGCTCAATCCTTCAGCTCAATCCTTCACTCATGCTTTCGCAGAGCCGCACTCTTGCGTCAAATGTACCTGCTTGTGATTGCAAGGACATCACAAAATTTCACATCCCAGCTATCAACCACGAACAGGCGGCGAAAGCAACTGGTGGAGTTGATTGGCGGCGAGCTTGGACCTTATCTCTGATTTGCTTGGCATGACATAGTGCTTCTTTCGACATCATCTTTTGCTCTCACGAGTGTCTTGCAGTTTAACCCAAGAAATTTGAAAGGCCGAGAAAGGCGTTCGTGCTTGACCACTTACAAGATGTTCGACTCGCTTATGGCGTCATGTTCCGGTTTCCGCCGTACGACCTGACCGAAGCAGGATCCCTGGTTGAGGAGCTACCAGAGACCAGGTGAAGACACTCACACTCTCCATATTTTCAGCTTTCTCTTCTTTTGACTTGAGCTTGAGAGAATCACTTTGATTGAGAGAACAGGAAATCGCGAATATGCCTTCTGGAGAACCTATGCATTCGACCGGTCGCGGTGGTGAGTCTGGCAAAAGCTCTCGGAGCTTTATGAGAGCTGTGCGACTAACGAGATCTCAGGCGCCGGCAACATTGGCGTCGACAGCAATACCTACGTCGACGGCGACATCGTCCGCGAAGGCACCCCAGGTGTCTCAGCAAATGACTACAGCGCTGGACGCGGTGGAGCCGGTACGGAAAACACGGATCCCCTTCTAAGTTCAGCTTCACGTACTCACTCTTCTCATAGGTAACATAATCCACCCCACCGAATCCGGCAAAGCAGGCAAGCCTTCTGAAGAAATCGTCCCAGAATCTGCGACTCGCGTGCCAGGCGAAGGATACCAAAATTTCCACACCGGGCGTGGTGGTGAAGGGAATGTGCATAAGGACAAGTACGGTGGACATAGCTCTGCGAAAGAACAGGCTGCTGCCGATGGTCATAAGGCGGGACTCATGGAGAAGGTCAAGCATGCGATCGGAATGGATCACAAGAAGGAGAAGACTCCGGAGCCGAAGTAAAGTGGTGCGCCTTGAAGTCGTAAGAGCCAGAATATGGCGGTACGCAGCGACATGCGGCGGGCGGTGAGGCGTCTGCGAGTACACGATTTGATTTTCTTGATACCACAATGTTATGGGCAGACTGAGAGCGCCCGAAACTGGCTGAGTTAGGCTAATGAGATTTGTAGATGTTCACGAATCATGACTTTTGCTTCTGGTCTCCCTCAAAGTTCGACTTCACGAAGTGGATCAGGCTCTGTGATTTCGACCTCACTTGAAGATGTGCATGTGGTTCACTTGCACATTGAGAATGAGCTTAGTCTGTACTTCTGCCGTCACCTTAAAGCTCGCACGTGCTCGGTGTGCAAGATGACTGCAGCTCTCAGTCGTCATCTATGACTTCTTCAGATTAGCAGCACAGCCACGACCAAGCTTGCCTGTTCCCATCGAACGAACAAGATCATACTACCTCCCACGCATTTTACCTATAAGCTCACTAAGTACGATTGCCTACTACGAAGATCGAGATGGGCAAGTCGCCATTCGAGCGCTTGTCGCCGGAGCTGAGGAACAAGATCTACGATCAAGCGCTCATACACAGTGAAGAGATCGAGGTCGCAAAGTCGGCCCAAACTGACACACTGATCACTACCAACAAAAAGCGCGCCACCGATCTCCTACAAGTCTGCCGCCTATTCAGAGACGAGGCATCCGGTATTTTCTACTCTTCCAACCACTTCCGCTTTCACGGCCAAGCAACTCCAGATTTCAGCACTAGCGGCGTGTCTGACGTCGCAGAGACCATCTCCAAGTTCGTTTCGAAGATTGGAGACAGGAACGCTAAGTACTTGCGGTACCTCACAGCACAACTGAGCGTCTCCTTCAAGTCGGGTGTGGAAGGGTTCGCTACATTCGAAGCGACACGGGATCAGCTACGCCAGCTGCACCGGATGCGCCGTCGTCTCTGCGTTGAGAGCTTCGTGTGCCATATGCGAGTAAGCCGGTCGTTCATGGGAAGTGAAGCGACCAATGCATTCACGCTGGATTTTTTCAGTTTCGAGACATCGCGGAAGACTGCGCTTGAGGTGATCAAGTTGCCAGTGAGCGGCTTCGAATCGACTCCCCTGCAATTTTTTCTGGAGCTTCATTGCGAAGATGTGCTGGAGAATTGCGCCGAGGATAGGCTGAGGGAGATGGCTGTCGATTGAGTAGAGTGAGTGGTGTCGTGCAGACTCTCAAGAACGAAGAGTCAGCCCGTCCTGAGCGTTGCACAACTTTCTTGCGACATAGAAGTTGGACACCATTGGAAAGGTCGGTCGAGGTGAGATGCGGCGTCACAGGCTCGCATTTACCGACCAACAGATCGAACTCCATATGCAGCGCATGAAGCTGCGGCACCAGGAGTACCAGGTGATCGTGTGTGCCCTCAGTCGGCCTCACATTTCAATCAAGCATGCAATCATTCTCATACTCGGCAGTTCTGACCTGAAGGTAGAAGCGTCCTCCTTCTAGACTTCTTTCAATGAACATCGGGCTCTTCACCTTCGTACAATGCTTCCCGATCTGGTACCTAGTTGCGACCTTTGGAAAGCGGAACGGTTTGTTTTCCATAAGCAGTCGCTCGGAGTGCTCGGAGTGCTCGTTTGCTTCGACGTGAGCTTAAACATCTCACCTCTGTAGTAGGAGGACTGGAAGGTAGTCCTTCCATCCCAAGCCCGAACCGATGCTTCTCGTGCGAGCGGCTCTCTTGTGTATCCTCAAGTCGTACCAGGAAAGCTTTGCCTCGAGAAATCTCCGTACAGTATGAAATGGACCATGATCCGATATCACTCTCGCAGGATTTGCCTCTATCTTCTATCACAAAGTCGATCACAATCTCGACTCTAAAGCTGATAAGATGCACACGCAATAAAGCGATCGGACACTTCGTCTTCCATATCAAAAAGCGTCCCAAAAGCACGATCGGAAAGCAATCCCGACTCACAAGCATCTCGGAAACCTTCCGTTTTGGCACTCCCACCAAGCGACCGGAAAGCCTACCGATTCCAGGTAGGCAGTCAACGGCAGTAGCGGGAGTACTTTCCGAAACGTGGAGTCTGCAGATCATTAGATGAATCTGGGGTATCCCATGCGAAGCGTGGTGTCACAAGATAGTGCTTGATTGGTCTTGCCATGATCCTTCAATGAGCTTGCCCGTCTGCGCTATCTGACGGCTCACGTGTGGTAGCGCTAATGCAACACACAGACACTCCTTTCGTATCTCCTCCGGTGATCTTGGGATGTCGCGTAACTACTATGGCCCACTTCATATGTAACGCAAAAGGCCACGAGGAGCATGAGAACCAGTTCGTCTCTTCTCCCCACAAAATCAAAAGGCCCACTTGATTCTTTGCTACTGTCGTTGTTGAGAAGCTTGGAGAGGAAAGAGTTAGAGAGAAATGGCGACTCAAGACATCAAAACCGATCCTTGGCAGAGTGAGAATGGAGGAGGCGAATATCGTCGTACTTCTTTTGGAATTGGAGAGAAGCGACGCCTTTCAGCTGGTTCTGGACGACGAGCTTCGTATGGCTACGATCCAGCAATCGAGATTTCGGCGACGAACGACGCGGTCTTTGGAGATGTTTCCAATGGGCCGAATTATCGTGCTGTAGGATGGGCTGGTGCTGTGGTGCTCATGTTGAAGACACAGATTGGATTAGGTGTGCTTGGTATTCCGCTCGTGTTTGTGAGTTTTGCGGTTTATGGTGTGAAGGTATTTGCCGTGTACTGACGGCACTGTAGGACACGATCGGCATGGTACCTGGAGTTATCTGTCTCCTGGCTCTTGCGATCATGACGACCTGGTCTGATTACATTGTCGGTGTCTTTAAGATCAATCATCCAGAGGTGTACGGTATCGATGATGTTGGAGGTCTGATCGCTGGTCGAGCTGGCTACATCATCATGGGTACCGTGTTCTGCTTGTGTAAGTTGCTCATGGACCTCAAACGTCGAAGTCTTATACTGATACCGCCGTAGTCTGGATCTTTGTCGCTGGTTCAGCAATGGTCAGTATATCGATCGCACTGAACGCTTTGTCGCTCCACGGAGCTTGCACGGCCATCTTTGTTGCTGTTGCGGCAATCATCGGGTTCCTCGTCTCGAGCATTCAGACTCTTCACAAGATCTCCTGGATTGCCTGGGTTGGTGTCGTTGGCATCATCTCCTCAAGTATGTATTGTGTTCCGCGTATCGTCCTCCTCACACTCATCACCATCTAGTCCTCGTCCTCACAATCGCCGTTGGTCTGCAAGACCGTCCTTCTGACGCACCGCAAACCGGTATCTTCGTCTCCGACTACAAAGTTACAGCGAACCCGTCTCCGGCCAGTGCTTTCCAAGCTTTGTCAACCCTCGTCTTCGCCTACGCAGGCACGCCAGCCTTCTTCTCGATCGTCTCCGAGATGCGCGAACCACGTCAGTATGGTCGATCGATGTTTATCTGCCAGGGTATTGTGACATCGCTGTACCTGGCCATTGGTATTGTGGTCTACTACTTCTGCGGATCATACGTCGCTTCGCCAGCCCTTGGCTCAGCCGGACAATTGTTCAAGCGTATCTGCTATGGCCTTGCTCTACCTGGCTTACTCGCATCAATGATTCTGCTTAGCCACGTTCCAGCAAAGTACATCTTCATCCGAATCTTGAAGGGCACCAGACATTTGAGCAGCAACACTCCCACTCACTGGATCGTGTGGCTATCTTGCACTGCTGGGATCGCACTTGTCTCGTACATCCTGGCCGAAGCTATTCCAGTCTTCGGAGAGCTCGTCTCCTTCGCTGGAGCTGCTTTCGGAACCCTGCTTTGCCTTCAGCCGATGGGTGCCATGTGGCTTTACGACAACTGGAGCAGGTCTGATCGCGGTATCAAGTGGAAGCTGATGGTCGCTTGGTCGATCTTCATCATTGTTGGAGGCACTTTCTTGACGATTGCAGGCACATACGGATCTATTGTCGGCATCATCAATGCGCTCGACTCAGGCTCAAAGACAAGCCCGTGGTCTTGCGCTGATAACTCGAATTCGAGCTAGTGCTGGTCATGGACACGAGAACAGCCACGAAAGCGTGTAATGCAGAGCAGCGCACGAGAGCACGAGATTTGTGACGAATACATGAAATACTTCATCAGCTCACCTGACAATTCTCTACCACATTGAGTCCACTAATATTTGAGTCTTGTGATGTGGACCCACGGCTCTGCTCTTCTGCTCGGGCGCTGAACGCCTTACTCATGCAGACCAATCCCCTAATACTCGGAATTGGGAAACCATTAAGGAGCTCCCATCAGTAAGCCCCTTCCCAGTCCCGAACGTGCATAGCCTTACAAATGCTGACCTTCAACCAGAAGCCAGCAAGCTCGGCGCTCCGCCACGTACGCAAAACGAATGCATATCACTCTGCTCAAAGTCCATCAGATCAAAGCATCCTCTGTGACAGACTCTCAGTCTTGTCTGTACTTTCCGAGGCGCTCCAGAAACCAGACAGCAAAACGTAACTCTGGTTTGAAAGGCAAGCCGTTGGCCCTCCGTCGTTGCGCCTCCTCGTTACCTGCAGAAATCGCGTTGCCACTCGATGCCACGAAGTTCAGTCTGTCGAGTTCCACAGAAATCTTCCTCCACTTATCTGCCAGCATGATATTGATCTCTAGAACGCACTTGAACGACTCCAAGCTCCGGAATTGGGCCGTGTGACGCAGGTCTGCCGTCTGCAATCTGGGAGTTAATTTGCTTGAGCGTGGGAGTTTTGATACGATTCAAGTCGCGCTGGTCGAAGCGAATATCGACTCGAATGCGCTTGATGGTGTTGCTGTTGTGAAGGCCAATGGTGTGAAAGTGGTTGGAGGACTGTGAAGCCGTTGGAAGCTCCATAATGCGCTGTGGGCCTCGAGTCAGAAAGGCGAAAGGCGTTGTTGGCGTAGAACATTTTGGTGGCCTCGCTGCGGATCTGGCGGCATGTCTGGAGTAGTGCGGTAGAATGTTTGGTGGACGACTTCAGGCGGTAGTCGGATGTGTTGGTCACGAGAATGGTGTCATTAAATGAGACTGCCATTTCATAGATCTTGTTCCGGAGCTACGCCGACAGCCTGCCGAATGGTGACGAGTCCATTCTGCGCGCGCGAGATCTGGAAGCGTCTTTGGAAATATTGTACAGATTGTTGCGAGATAAAAGGTTGGAAAGCCAAGGAGCACAAAAGAAGAATGGTCTGTCTGCCAAGCTTCACATGCGATCAGACTTCACTAGTAAGTCGCACCCGGATGACGTGTCCGTGCACCCATGCACTTTCAGAACCACCAAGTGCAATCTTCTCCATCCTTCCGACATCAACTCAGCATCTCATCACACGGACGCACCCAAAGACCACGCTGCCCGAATCACAGCGCAATGGACAACTCACCATTCAATAAGCTCTCCGCAGAGCTGCGCAACGAGATCTACGCTCTTTCTCTGCGTCAAGATCAAGCAGTCAACATCACAATTGACAGCACCACGGACAAGCTCACGACTCGAGTCAAATACGCAACAGCACTGACTCAGACTTGCAAGCAAATCTATCAGGAGTGCTCAAGCATGTTTTACGCGCTCAACAACTTCGTCATATCTGAGTACATCGACTCGAACACCAAGCCCCACCACGAGCCTGATGGAGAGGAAGAGACATCCGAGGTGGACAACACAGTCGAAGGGGAAGGGATATCCGAAGAGGAAGAGGCATCTGAGGATGAAGAGATGTCCGAGATCGATATCCTCGAACGATCTCTCTCAACCATCGGGCCCAAGCACTGCGCCGCACTATCGCACTTGGTCGTTCAAGTCCACCGCCAGACAAAAGACCAAGACAAAACCCGGAGACTTCCCGAACTACGAGACCTACCGGAGATCGCCGAAGAGTTCAAGCCATCGCATCTCGCAGTCCAAATCAGTCTAGAGAACGCCGCTCGCCAAACGGTCTCAGCTGGTTTCAACGTGCTGGACTACTGCAAGAGCCTGACAGAAGCTGCACGAGAACTGTTGGGCGACTTCGAGGTGATTGACCCTGCTCTCCCTCTGGGAATTCTTGTCGGCGATCTGGTTTCGATTTTGAAGGATTTGAAGAGGTGGGAGAGACGGGCTAAGATGGAGACACCTGATTTCTCGAGGGAGGTGGCTGATGTTGTGCCTTGGGATTGAGAGGACTCGATATTGGCATGGGATGGCAGGGTACACATGGCAGCGATATACTATGCTTGACGAGACGATGCTGCCGCGATTTTGTGAGGATTCTCTGTGTTTTCAAAGGAGCAGCTCTGAGCACGACTCTATGACGATGCTCGCAATGTCGCGGGCAGGAGCTGCTGAGCGTGAGACTTACACAGAACGGTTGAGAGAAGGAGGCAGGATGACAGCCCTCCTGCCGTGATTTGCGGCGAGCGGTCCGGAAGGTGTGAGGGAGAAGCGGGAATCACTTGGTCCATTCAACGATAGATGGGTCTGGATCGGCATCAATATCGAGGTGTGGTTGCATGGTGGATGTCTGCAGATTGAAGGCCTTGTAAGCATCGAATTACCAATTCCAAGAGACGAGGATCTTCAGACCCTACTCAAACCAAGTCCTATCAGTTCATCTTTGCTTTCATCAAGCTTTCACGCGAAAATTCTCCAAGTCTAACCTCAAGCAGCATACTGACAATGAACAACGTCCGCACCCGCAGTCTCACAACCAACCAAAGTAGTCTCTCCCTGCGGTCCTTGGACCATGTCAATCATCGTAGCTTGACCAACCCCACCAACCACATCACCGTCATGAACGTAACTAGCATTGGTGAATGCCAGATCATTGAATCTAGCGAAATTGTCGAGCTTAGGTGTGCCGTCAGCAGACTGGACTGTGAAGTCTTCCACGATCCAGTCAGCGGAATTCTGGCAGAGAGGTAGTTCGCCTGAGAAGTCGTGTGATACGCTCTTTCCAGTGGATTCGTTGCTGATGTAGGCGGTGCCTGATGTTGCGTTGTGGGCAACGACTTTCATGGTGACGACGTCTTGTGGATTCAAGTCGATGTCGAAGTACTTGGTTGGATTTGGAAGCCATTCGAAAGCGGCTTTGTACTGGAGAGAAGAGAGAAATTGTCAGCTGTGGTGTTTGCGATATACTTGACTGCGCCAAAACTTACGTAGGATCCGTTCGTTTGACCAAACCAGGCAACGCCAGTCTGCAGAAGCGATCCTCTTGGACAATTTTCGCCATCTATGCCGACCCATGCGAATCCGGAGCATTCTTGAGCACCACCTTCGCACATCATGAGTGGGACCCGGATGGTGCCTTGGACCTCTGAAATGTTGGTGCCAGATTGTACGGCTCCTGCCCAGGCTCTGCTCTTTGCTTTACCATCATTTTGGTCCGGGATGATTCTTGCTGCTGTGAGCTTATCGGGACCGGCTGCGCCCATAAAAGTCAGCTGAGATCAAAATTCGAGATCCTAAAGTGTCACCTTGGTTGACTGGCCTTTCGCTTGTCTTTGCGAATGACGGGCGAGTCTCAGAAGAATGACTCTGCCGCTGGCCAGCTGGCGATGCCATTGCTGCACCGACGCACCTAAGAGCAAAGCATACGAGGTCAGCGTGTGTCTCAGAAATAAGAGAGGGCATGCGCTCCAAATCCAAGAGCTGAGACCAGCGTGCCGTGTCTGAGACGGCGACCGCAGCTGCTGCCACCCGGCGGAGTCATGCCTTGCACCCTTCGATGTACTCACAGCATTGTTGTTGCCAAACTGGAGAGCTTCATCGCTGCCGAGAGAGACGGGGCCTGTACTGATAGAGTTATGTGAGAAGTTTGATCTGTATCGCAGCCGAGTACTTGGTGGAGGAAGCAGATATTCAACGATTTCTGGACAGCGAAAGTGAAATCTCAGACATGGCACAGTCTTTTTATCGTCGAAAATTTCTGTGCGTGAAGATCGTAGCGTGAGATCTTTTGCTACTCAGCATGATTTCTGGGCATGAGGACATTTTCCTGATATTCCTGCCATGTTCGCTCGGACACAGCCGCGAGTGATTGACTTCCGGTTGTAAGCACCGATATCAAAGTCGACTGCGAACGAGATGTGGTTGACTGCCGAGCTTCGTGAATCAACTGAACAGCAATGAGGAGATTGCAAGTCGCGCTCAGGCCAACAACGCAAGTCTTGGCATCAACCAGCGGCTCTGACGCGACTTCACCTCATCGCTCCTTCCGACACCACTTCAGCTCCTTCAGCACCTGTTGCGCAACCACGATCATGGATGGCTCACCATTCAGCAAGCTCTCCGCAGAGCTGCGCAACCGCATCTGGGAGTACGCGCTCATCAGCGACACGCCGGTCGTCATCACGAGCGACACTCTTTGCGAGTATGTGCGCACACCCCTCGACCACGCCACCGCGCTGCTTCAGGTCTGCAAGCAAACGCGCGAAGAATGTACGAGCATGTTCTACCACAACAACACGTTCCATATGGAGGCGAACATCTTCTCCAACTATCATGAGCGCAATGGTGCTGAAATCAGAATCTGGAGCATGTTTCGCGATACCATTGGCAGAGATAACACCGAGGAGATACGAAGCATCGACATGCTTGTTCGCCGGATGCCAGGATTCGATGAGCAGGGCGACCTTTACTTCGACCAACTCGGCATGGAATTGGGGCACATGAGAATTGTCGCGAAAAGTCTCAAGCTGGACAAGATGCGATGCATAGTGCGCTTGGAGCAGGCTTGGCTGACTGGCTCGGTGGAAGATATAGTGGTCAACGTGCTGGACCTCAAGGCGTCGGCGGATGAGGCGATTCGCTATCTCGAGACGCGTGTGGGTGGACGAGCACATGCTTTGACAAGCCTCACCTTGGAATTCGACTTCGTGAGGGCTTGGCTGAGCGAAGGACAGCACAATCATTGAAGGAAGGCATTATGCCATCTGCAGAGTGTGTTCAAGGCTCAGGCACGTTTGCCGGTGTACCACGCGCCCTTTGCCGAGCTGTTCTTATGGCGCGCAAAATACCATCACGCCACTCTCGCGCTCTTGCGGCCTCCCTTTCTCGCATCACGCGGCCGCGTTCTGCCTCTTCTGAGTCAGGTGTATAGCTGCGAAATGCCATCAATTGCTGTCTCACAGCCCCAGCTATGTCCAAGTCGGCAATCACAATTTGACCAGAGTTGAATGCATCAAAGATATGTGCATCCGTCCGCTGTGGTTGTGCCAAAAGCGATGCTCGTTCTGAAGATTCTTCGCCTTCGTCCGGTGGCGAGCTTGATGTTGCTGTTTGATCATCTGGGTTGAGATTCTGCATCTCAATGTCTTCACCTCGCTGCTGCTCTGCGGATCGTAGAACTCCCCTTTCTTCATCCTCTACTCGTTGCGGTGCTGCTGGTACGGCTGCCTTGTCCGCCGAAGATGCCAGATTTGCCCTGATTCTCTCGCGCAGTAGGTGTGCCGACATTTGCACGACTTGCACTAAGAGCACGAGTAGATCTAGTAGGATAAGATGAACTTTACTGCTCGGTCCTTTCTGCCCAATGAAGTCCATCGCCAATCCACCATGCAGGTACCCTCTCGTCGCCTCTCCAGCTGATGGTGGACTGTTGTACAGATGCATAACGATGCATAGCAAGGTTGTGCCAAAGATCGTGCCAATGATCGGAGGGCTGGCGGACATTTTAGGGAATTGCGCTGATTTCGGCGTAAGCAGGAACAAGTGTGCCAACGACCGTATGGCAAAGCGAAAGAAAGAACAGCTTCGGCCATTATCAGTATATGAACGAAGAAGTCTAAACCATGCGTTGTAGCTCACTCCATATAATATATCGCGCTCAGCTCGGCAAAGACGAGAATGTCCAGCTGCCTAAGCAGATCATCGAGCAATGCGCCTCGCTTCCTGTTGAAGTTGTCCCTGTTCTTCTTCCTCCGCTCTGCGATCTCCTTTGCCGTAAGCGGCCTCTCCGTGATAATGGTATCATCGCGAATGTCTGATGGCGCAGCGGTTGATGCGGAGGCGGAAGGCTCATGGTTCATAGCTTGTCGCTGGATCGGGAGGTGATATCGCGCATTGCTCCGAGCTCATTAGAGGCGGTATGTCGTTGTGAGCTTAATTGACAGGCATTAACATCAGCATCGTGAGAGCATGAGCGGCGTGAAGTGAAGGGAGCACGGAGATGCACCTCTTTGCCGAGCCGGTCTGACGCTGCCGCCGCTCGGCTGCGATTGCCATTCGCGGGCGAAAGTGGAACGCGACTTCTACGACGCGTCGACTACACCATCACTCAATCAATGGTATAGCACACAATGAACAGCTTCTTCGACAATAGAGCGCGTCAAGCGGCAGCTGCAGCCAAAGCAGCCAGCTCATCGAAAGATACAGCGCCGACGCAGGACAACAAGCTTCAGCCATGGGTTGAGAAGTAGTATGTTCATTCGCAGTTCATTATCATGGAACATAGTATTGATTGGGAAATATAGCCGACCGAAGTCTCTTGACGATGTCGCTGCCCAAGACCACACTGTCACAGTCCTCCGCCGAACGCTACAGTCCGCAAACCTTCCACATATGTTGTTCTACGGACCACCAGGAACGGGGAAGACGTCGACGGTGCTGGCATTGGCTAAGCAGCTCTATGGCCCTGAACTTATGAAGTCAAGAGTATTGGAGCTGAACGCATCAGACGAGCGAGGCATCAGTATCGTAAGAGAAAAGGTCAAAGACTTTGCGAGAATGCAGCTGTCCAATCCACCGGCAGGACCTGCAGGAGAGGAATATCGCAAGAAGTACCCTTGCCCGCCATACAAGATCATCGTGCTGGATGAGGCGGATAGCATGACGCAAGATGCGCAGTCAGCGTTGCGAAGGACGATGGAGACATACAGCAAAATCACTCGCTTTTGCTTGGTCTGCAACTATGTCACGAGAATTATCGATCCGCTTGCATCAAGATGTTCGAAATTCCGTTTCAAGCTTTTAGATGAAGGTAATGCTGGCAGACGAATTGAGGATATCGCCAGACTTGAGAACGTTACGCTTGAGGACGGCGTCACCAACACCCTCCTTCGCTGCAGCGACGGCGATCTGAGAAAAGCCATTACTTTCTTGCAGTCTGCAGCACGCCTTGTCGGTGCTGTACAAGCAGCAACACAACCGGACAAGAAGCGTAAGCGCACCAAGGTGGAAGATGATGAAGACGGCGACGCCATGGATATCGACTCTGCTCCCTCGCCACCCATCACAGTCCGAAGCATTGAGGAAATTGCCGGTGTCATCCCCAATAACACAATCGAGCGGCTCACCACTGCTATGACACCGAAACCAAAGTCGGGAGCGCCCTATGGACCCATAGCTCAAGCAGTGGAGGACTTGGTCGCTGAAGGTTGGTCGGCAACACAAATCGTCTCGCAACTGTACGATAAGATCGTGCTCGGGGACGAGACGGTCGGCGATGGCGCCAAGAACAAGATCATGCTCGCTTTCTCCGAGACCGACAAGAGGTTGGTCGATGGCAGTGACGAGCACTTGACCATTCTGGATCTGTGCTTGCAGATATCAGGTGTGATGGGACAATGATGACAATGCAGAACGACCGATATCGAGCTTAATGTGCAGAGCAGTGTTTTGAGCGTAGGCGTAGAGGGGTTCGAGATCGGCAGCATATTTCGCTACCAGAAAACGCGAAGTCAGCACGAATGAAGTTCTTGGTATTGGCTCAAACTCTGGCTGTAGATCGATCCACGCTCCATTTTTCGAATGCTCTCCGCGGAACTGCGCAAAGAAGGAAAATCCGGAATTTGATGCCGAGTAGCAGTCAGGTCCGGCATGAAGTACAAAGACTGCACGGACAGAGAACTTGCTCTCTTCGTGGCAGCTCGCAAGATTCCCTGCAGGAAGTTTGACCAAGGTGAGTCTACCGCAGGTACTGCAGTTCAAACAACGTCTACTCATGCGTACCAGATGAGCCAAGACGCCTTCAGCGCATCGAATATCTATTAGCACTGCAGGAGTCCGACAAGAAGCCGCATTTTCCTGGCTTTCTCGAACTACCCGCAGAACTGCGAAATATCATATATGAACATTCTCTAAAGCTGACAGCAGAGTCGAAATGCTGCACTCAGCTGCTTTCCGCGTCGAGGCAGATTCACCAGGAAGGCACTGGAATCTTTTACAACATCAACGATTTTCACATCTCGATGACTCCACGCGGCGTCCTTTGCCAAGGCAGAAGCTGTGGAGAGTATCGTCCTCTTGGTGATTCTGAGTATGAATTGGGCAAAACTGCAGGACCGGATCTGAGAGAACTAAAATGGCCAACCTATTTACGCAAGGTTACAAAGCTCAACCTGACTATCTCAGCTGATGACTGGGACTGTCCTCCTTATGCGGGCTTTCCGTACATTGAGAACATCGTATACTCTCTCTGCGAATTCCTTCACGGCCAGCACTGTCTTGAGACACTGATTATCGAGGACTTCTTCCAGCGCGAATCAGATGAGCTCGGGGCGCAGCCTGATCTCTACCCACTTCGAATGCTCGGAAACTTGGCAACACTCGAGTTCAGGAATTTACAGGAAGACGATACCATCCAGGCCAATAATCTATCATACTTCTCGAAGCCGCAACTAAAGAATTTCAAAAACGGGCACGACCTCTCATACTTGGACAAGACGCTCCGAACAGCCTATCGCGATCGCAAACGAGCCTTGCAATGCATCTCCAAAGCCTGCGAGGGTTTAGAACCTGTTGATCATTCATCTGAGGGCTATATAGACGATGAGAGTCTCCTTAGCTACTTTCGCTGCACGCTCGTCGGTCGTAGCATTGCAGAACACTGTAAGCAAGACTTTGGACGTCTAGATCGAGATTTCCAGGATTCTTTCAATATCCTTATACGCCAAGCTTTGGACTTGACACCCATACCTTACGAGATTGAAGGGAGAAATAGAGACTTCCCTAAGTTTGTCCGCATGTTCCTCCGAGCTCATGTGGACTGCGAGATTGTAAAGAGGGTTCACGATCTGTGGTGGAGGGCGGAGCCAGGTCTTGAAGAGAGTTTGGAGGAGGAGGAGTATCATTTGACACCTTACTTTTGGGGTCACCTTACGTATGCCATTTTGTTTATCTTAAGTTGGCCAGTGGTGTTGTGGGCGGCTTTAGTGGGCTCTAAGAGGTAGGACAGAAGGCCATTTGGAGCTGCAGCGAAGATTCACACTTCCGATCTCGACGCTGAAAAGTAGGGACAGCGCCGATTACATACGCTAGAAGCAGTGATCATGAGATGAGATTTAAAGAACCCGCGGAACCACTATGCAGTCATTCGAAACTATCTACAATCGCATGTTCGACTTCAGGGACAACAGTAGACCCCCAGGCTGCCCGCAATAGATCATGGCAATTATGACGGCATACTGTGCTTGACGACACTATGCTGCTGCTAAACTGTGAGACGACCTTATGCCTTGAGACAAGCAGCTCCGCGTACGGATCC
Organism: Pseudocercospora cruenta; assembly: GCA_013365205.1. NCBI lineage: Eukaryota > Fungi > Ascomycota > Dothideomycetes > Mycosphaerellales > Mycosphaerellaceae > Pseudocercospora > Pseudocercospora cruenta. The sequence goes on from JAASFE010005769.1 coordinate 61,965, forward strand.
ATGACTACGCTCGCAATCTCGTAGACCGACGCTCTCAAGTGTCCGACCAATGCGGAGCGGCTGAAACAACGAAGCAGAACTGCAGCTCCACTGTCATTATTCAGGGGGACCAGCCTTCCTCTGAAGACAACGAGAATCTATTGCTTATCGAGTCGTAGTATGCCAACTTCCTTCGGACCCCTTCTACTTTTGCTTCGTCTTCGATACATTGCCAACTCCGATCTCGTCTTCTTGCCTGGCTCTATGAGTAGTTCTCCTCTTCGAAGGCGAGCAGTATGCTCGAAAAGCAAATCTGTCTCGCGCTTGTCCATGTCGCGAAGGATGATAATGTAGTCCGAATCTGTCTGAACAGGATATCAGTACGCTTAAAAGCACATTTGTGGTAGCTCACACTTACCCTGTCGTATTCCCACGGCAAGTCGTAGTACTTCAACGTTTCGACATCCAAATACGACTTGTGCACCTTTGGATACACTGGTGCTCGAGAGGGTCGAAACACATCGAGCGACTCTTTGTCCCTCGATTCAGATGCTTCAGTCGATGTTCCAGCCATTTTGTCCATCTCATGATCGATCATGACCTCGATCGTCTGGTCAGTATATCCTAGACTCTTCAATCCTTGTCTCATGTCGGCTTCAATGCTGTTCTCCTGCTCCGGTAGCTCACGCTGATGAGTTAGGTAAGCTTCAGGTGGTTCTGGGAAACGTGATCGTAGTTGTCGATCCAGCGCCATCTGTGCAAGTTCCTTTGCAAGCTGCTCTTCAGTGGGCTCTGCATGCCGCAATGAGGGTCACTCCTGCGGAATACGTTTGTAAACATTGATCTTTGGCGTCGGACTGTGCCCTTGAGATATACTTCTGTAATGAGATCCACTAGCAATTCCGGCTACGGATCTGTCAGGATCATTGCCTGGCGAAGGTCCTTGTTGCCGACCACGGCTGCTGTGTTCGTGGCCAGAAACGCCAATGTTTCCGCCTGAGCTTCGTCTGCTTTGCTCAAAGCCCCAAAGATTGCGATCCTCGTATTCCTGCTCACTTGGTGAACGGATCTCGGGCAGAGCCACACGTTGGAGGGTATCTTCTACCATTTTCAGTAATTCAGGGTGATTCATCGTGTCAGAAGTCTGGATTCGCTCTGGAGAATCAGACCGGACATGAGATCCTTCGATAGGTGACAGCTCGGGAGACACAAGACCGTGGCTGTCATCATCCAGGTCATTGATTGACCCGCCTACCGTCTTAGCAACGCCCAGTGCATCTCCCCCTTTAGGTCTGCAATAGCGGCAATACCATTTCTCCTCTTCGCCTGGTGCTTCTTTGAGCTCTGTGCATCCGAGATGAAACCATTCTTGTGGACAATTAACATTATCACAGGCCACCATTTCGCCGTAGCTTCCTCTATTACAGTAGCAGTATTTCGGCTCATCAGGGTCGTCAGGATCGTGCTCGGACTCGTTTTCGTCATCGTCGTGGATCACGGTATTAGCATACTCAGCCTGTTTCTCACGTTGCCGAATGTGTGCTCGATGCGCGTCCAGGGCCCGCGGCCTACAGTCTACACAATAATGTTGAAGCTCGTTTGGCAAAGCTTGTTCGTCGTACTCTGGATAGTAACAAGACTGATGTTGCCAACGATTGCAGGAGTCGCAGGCGATAGCCCAACCGTCATCGTCAGAGAATCCGCAAATACACGCAATCTTAAATGATTCCTCCCGAGGATGTTGATCTTGCCACGAGTCATTATCTGTTTGCAAGGCATTCTCTGCCTGACTGTCGGCCGATGGTCTGGTTGACTGCTGATGATGGTGCCTTCGGGGGTCCTCACGCGGACCATGTCGTTGGGACCAGATTCCATCGCGTAACCCGGAGGCAGGAAGATGTTGAACCCTTCAATCAGATTTGGCGCGCTCGCTAAAAGTCGTGCGACTTTGCCAATAGTCGTTGGTGTGTCAGTAGCCCCGGACCTGAAGTCTGCTAGAGCGTCAAGAAGGCCCTCGTAAACATCTGGATCATGAGCGAAGTATTCCTTGACTCGATCGAGATAGACAAGGGCCTCATCCTTGGATGGACCTACGTCCTGGTCCTCTTCTTCGTTTTCAGAGTCATCCACCGCCGAGCCAGCGTCCGATTCCTCTCCCAATAAGTGCTGAGGCATGGCGAATAAAGCAAGCTGTTCGAGGTGGTGTCCTACATGCTTATAGAAAGCATTCTGGGTGGGACTCAATCTTTGACATAAAGGACAATGCAGATTGCAAATGGTCGTCGGAGTGGCGCATGATTCTGTCAGCAAGGTGATCGTCTCCTCGCTCGTCGTGTCTGGGTGTGTGGATCTGAGATGCTGTTGAAACTCCTAACAAGCATCAGCGACGAAGCGGAAAGACAGCTAAACTCGGCATCACATACTTCTGAGGAGGTCTGTACGTCACAGCAGTTGTAAGGGCACATCCATTGCTGGTCATGCTGTTTCATATGGTGGCGCCACTCTCGTCGTCGCGAAAATTGTCTCGAAACAGCTTTACAATCTGATTTGACGCAAATGTAGGGGGGAAGATCTTCATATACATGTTGTCTCCATGATCTTTCATCGGGAGCTGTAATTATGTAGAAGCATAGTGGGCATTGGAACGGTTCGTGTGCGGCAACATCCGGGCGTGGCGGAGGTCGAAGATGAGAGTCGCCCGATAAAGACGGTGCGTACGATGTTGCCGTGTATACAGATTCTGTATCCGATTCGATGTTGCGCCGCTCAATAGGTTTATGTTGTTGTAGAGAGGTCGCTATGGTGCTGGGAAGCTTGTGCACGGTCTCAGTCTCGTCTGAGTCCAGACCTTCCGCGAGTTTGGAGTGATGCTCCTGTCTGTACTTGAAGTACTGTCGATGGCGAGATGTAGCCTTGCAGAGGCGTATTGCAAGGGCATCTGCTGTACTCGGGAATTTCATCCGGACATGCTCAATATCATGTGGCTCAAAATGCCTGGTGCCTATGTTTTCAGCGTACCGAATCTGATCATTGCGAGCAGGATTTCTCAAAGACATTGATATTCGTAAGAGACATGTTATGATTTCATTGACCTCTTCGAGCAGACTGGATAACGGATCCCGCGACTGGAGTCCGAACTCCTCGGCTGCGAAGAGATCATCGTCATCGTGGCCATAGAGCTCAGCTTCGTCTGAAGAGTCGTGATGCAAAGCACGAGAGGCTATTTGCGGAGTGCCTGCACCACGTGTGTCAGCGAGAAGGGCATGTTGATAGGTCACGTAACCCTATGATCGTTGAAGACAGTACACATGAGACTATCTGTGCCATTGGAAAAAAAGGCACGATGTCAGGCTGGGTGGAATTTGATGCCGCTGTAGCTTTTTTTGCCAGTTTGCAACCAAGGACATATCAATGTCAATTCATAACGTACCGGATTTCAAAACTTTGATAAGCTCGTCAAGATACTTGACGACAGTCGAATAGAGTTCCGACGAGTCCCTCAGTCTGTACTCCAACGACCGTCTTCCCGTGGTATGCGCCGATATGTTACCTGCCCAGACTCGAAGGCGGCCGAACTCATCTCGTGCCCGCTCTCCATAAAGTGGCTCTTCAACAAGCTGTTTGAACGCCTCGAAGCATTGCTTTACCAGCGCCGCAATCGAAATCGACATCGTGTGATGCGAATGTACAGTATCAGAAGGAGATGCATGCAAGCCGAGGTGAAATTGTAATTCAGTCCGTATGCGCTGTGGGATCTGCGAGGCTGGAGGTGCTGGAGCTGAGTCGGCGGCTGTATGCATGAATGCCTGGTTTCAAGGCTTGCCGCAGATGCGCCGCCGCCTCGATCGGCAAGCTCAGCTTCATGATCAGCCTCTATTTTCCAGGAGCACTGTCTTGCTCGCGCAGCATTGCAGCATGTCCGGCATTGAAGTCGTTGGAGTCGTGCTTGGAGGCATACCACTGATCATCTCTGGCCTTGAGCACTATGCGGAAGGTGCAGACACCATCAAGCGGGTATTCAGGGCGGGGCAAGAATTTAGGACCGTGGCGCGAAAGCTGGACGCAGAGAATGTGGTCTTTCGGAATACCTTAACGATCCTGCTGAATGATTGTGTGGATGTCGAAGCCCAGAAAACTTTGATGAGCGACGTTGGTGGAGCAAGATGGCAAGACAAGGACGTTGCAGAAGCTTTGACGCATAGACTCCAAAGCTCGTATGATTCGTATCTTGATCACATACGAAGCATCGAGAGGAGCATCCAAGAGTTCAAAGATCGTCTGCATATAGACAAGAAAGGCCAGGTGAGTTGATTGGATGGGAAACCGCAAAGTAGAATAGGTGAAAGCACAATTGTTGAGCTGACTTTTTCAAGGTGCCATTTAACAATCCCTACTCTTTTCGAGAAGCGTATAAACGGCTTCATTTCGCCATGAAGAAGGAGAAATACCTTGATTTGATTAGAGACATTCATGACGATAACACCCATCTGGATAGACTCACTCTGCAAACCAAGGCGTTGCAGTCGTCAAGACACGCACGACGAACCCCAGATTTTGGCAAGTTCAGAACAAGCGCGACAGCTGTGTTTGAGAGTCTCAAGAGAGGTCTAAATGTGAGCTGCGGAGCTTCTCACAAGGCAAGCATGTGTTTGGCACACAATGAAGGGTCTACGAGACGCCCAGACTTGCAGCGCATCCGAATAGACGAGGATGACGCATTTCGTATCGTGCTGCATCATGACACAGGCGTCGCTGTGCCAAATGTGTGGTCCTTGCAAGAAGCTGAAATTCGACTGATAGAGGCGTTCACCTCATCAGCAGCGGCAAATCTGGCAACCTTGTCCATCACGTCGTCGACCATGCCTGTGAAAGGCTCGAAAAAGACTGTCCAGTTTACATCGACGAACAGCATCTCCGCGAGTGCGATGACAAGGCCTGTTACGGTGCAGGCTCAGGAGATTGACGACCTTTGCGCAAGTATAGAGCAACTCCGAGCTTCCAAGTGTGGGACATGTCTCGGTTATATGAAGTGCAACTCCTCGCACCATAGACACGAGCTGTACTGGCCTGAGAAATGCTTGCTTGAATCACCATCGTTATCGGTCGAGACTTTGGCGAATGTGATACACAGAAAGGCGAACACACCGATCAAAATCAGTAACGCAGATGCTCGAAGGCTGGCTGTGCCTCTCGCGTCTGGTATACTGCGCCTGTACGAGACACCCTGGCTTGAGAAGGCATGGAGCGACACCGACATAAGTGTGATTTGCCAGAAGGGTGGAGTAGGTTGAACGTCCAAAGCATCCTTGATCTCGCTGATTTTGAGCAGGTGATTGCCGACTACCCTTTTGTCACGCAGAACTTGTCGAAATCTCCTCCGACTCAGTCAATTCAGGGTACACAGCAGTCGCTCATGAGTGTAGCTGCGGGAGTGGCTATTCAGAACGTCACTCTCTTTGGGTTGGGACTCATCTTGATCGAGTTTTGCATGGAGAAGCCGATGAGTGAGCTTCACTTAGCGGCCGAGAAGAAGACTGATGGCACTAAGCACGAGCTTTCTGACTTCCTGACCGCATCGCGACTTCTCGACATGGACGAGATCAGTGATAGATTTGGGCAACGATGGAGTGAAGTGGTTCGTCGTTGTATTCGATGCGATTTGAACCAATCCAAGTCCAGTCTACAAGACGCTGGCTTTCGGAAAGCCGTGTATAACGAAGTTGTGGCCGAGCTGGAGGAGGATCACAAGCAATTCTTCAACCTCAGCTGAAACACTCATCCAGCCGTAGCAGCAAGACGAGGGCCTGGAACGCTCGCAGCGCCCAGAGTGTCTCGTTCATCGTGAGCCGGACTTTGATTGCGCTGCAACTCAGCCAGCACCTCAGCAGCAACGCTGATCGCACTTTCCGGAAGGCCTGCTAGTTTTGCCACCTTCAGCGCGTGCGAGGCCCGATTGACACCTTTGTGGAGCTTGTGTACATACGACCACGAGCCGTCTGCTTCTTCGGCAACATTCGTGCAATAGCATCCGAGGTCATCGAAGTCCCTGGTCATATCCGCCAGCGCATGGAAGTGCGTTGCAAATAGAGCTCGAGACTTATTCACGTTGTGCAAGTGATGAAGGCAAGCATAGCCGACAGCAATGCCGTCTTCTGGTGTCGTTCCGCGACCGACCTCATCCATGATGACGAAGGATCGAGGAGTGGCTTGCTTTAGTATGTCTGCTGTCTCGAGCATTTCAACCATGAACGTGGATCGGTCTTGGTATAAATTATCGGCAGACCCAACGCGACTGAAGATCTTGTCAACCAGACCAATCTCTGCATAGTCAGCCGGCACAAAGCAACCAATCTGGGCAAGAATGGTGATTAGAGCATTCTGTCGAAGATACGTGCTCTTGCCGGCCATATTTGGACCTGTGATCAGGTAGATCTTCTCTTCGTCGCCGACGGAGCAGTCGTTCGAGGTGAAAGACCGACCCTGCTCTTTCAGTCCAGCATCGACTGTCGGATGGCGCCCTCCAACAATCCGATGCGTGGTGCTTTCGTTCAGTACGGGTCGAATAAGTCCACGATCTTTAGCAACTAGTGCAGATGAGCATGCGACATCCAGCTCATCAAGGACAGCGGCATTGCGACGAAGCTTCATCAGATTCTCGAGCACTTCCGCTCTCAGCTTCCCAAAGACTCGTTCCTCTTCAGTTCTGATTCGAAGCTTGGAATCATCGATACGCACGCCAAGATGAGTCCAATCAGCTAGGTAGAACGACTTCGTGCTCTTGGTAGATCCAATAGTTCGCGCTCCGGCAAGCGCTGAAATCGAGCCTTGAGCATCCTTGCCCTTGACATGACAGAAGTGGCCGAGTTGTGCACTCCACTTGAGAGTGAGGCTCTGTGCTCGCAGCTCCTTTTGCAGTCGAGCCGCAAGCTCCTCTTTCGCTCTTAAAAGTTTGTCCAGATCCCCATGAGCTCGCTCAAGGGTAGGCGAGGCTTTTCGGCGCATGATCCATATGTCTTCTGATTTCTGTTCAGCCAAATTCGAGGCTTGTGATTTGCCGGCTCTTCTGGTGAGCTTAGGTGATTTGCTCCCGGCTTCGTCTGCTTTGGTGACTTCTTCCGCCATCTGCTCTGCCTCAGCCTCCGTGGCCTCTTCGGCAATGTGCTGCCGATTCAAGCCTTCTTCATCGATGGCAGTCTGAATGTTGCGTGCCACTTTCGTCGGCGATTCGAGATCAATGCGAGCCAAAATATCCCAGAGGAATGTGAGGTCCTGTGTTGCAAAAGTATCGTTCTCCTCATACGCACGATCCTGATGAGCCAATATGTGCTGGTGTAGCAAGTTAGAGATCTCTTGCATTACTTCCACGGTCCGTGCCAAGCCAAGAAGGTCATCCGCGTCACCCTTGCCGACCGAGAACTTCTGCAGAAGTCGATATATATCATGTGTCCGCCGAAGTAGTGCCACAACGTCTTCTCGGAGTGCATCTTGCAGAAGCATTTCCTGCATTAGGTCCAATCGGCTGTTTATGACTGAAAGTGACGTTGAGGGCGCTACGAGACGCTTGCTTAGCAGCCTTGCACCGCTTTTTGTGACAGTTTGGCGAATGGCATGCAGAAGACTTCCTTGGAAAGCACCATCTCGAATTGTGCTTCGAACTTCCAGGTTTCGTAGACTCTGCTTGTCAATGGCCATGTACTCCTCCTCCGTCTGTCTCACGGGCGGTTGCAGTTGAATTTGAACGTCCATCAGCTGATTTCGGACATAGTCGAGCACGAGATTGCCGGCAGCGATCTCGAAAGCGGTGAACTCAGTCTGCTTCTCCAGGGGCACAGGCCGCTCAAGCATGGAAGACCAATCTGCGACGGATTGACCCATGTCCTTGACACCATGGAAATGTATTGATAGGTTGCTGTCACTAATCGCCCTTTGTAGTTGAACCTGGTCCGCAGATTCCATAGATCCATCCAAGACTATCTCACGCGGGCCTATGCGAGCGACGGCAGAGGGCAGACTGGCAAGATCTGAGGTCTGGGTAAAGAAGTCGCCACTTGAAAGGTCCACCCAACTCAATCCGACTTTCGTGCTCCGCCTGTATCTTTCAAAAGCAGCTCGATCCTCGCCAGATGAGGTAGTTGGAAGGGCACCACCAAAATGGATAGCGAGAAGATAGTTGTTCTCGAATGGGTCCATAAAGTTCTCATCGATCAGAGTGCCAGCTGTCACAATTCTGGTAACTCGACGATCAAAAAGCATGCCTCCAGATTTGCCAACCCGCTCGCTCTCTGGCAAACGTACTTGCTCGCTGATTGCCACTTTTTTGCCAAGGTCTTGCACGAACATCTTGAGATAGCGCTCCAGTTGTGACTGCTGAAAGCCAGCCATGGGGACATCGCCTAGTACAGTCGCTCGTTTCGCCTTCTTCAAATTGACCAGAGGAGCAAATTCTTCTACCTGATCGAAGTACATCTCGTAGAAGTCGCCAACTCGGGTGAGCACGACGCAATCTTCGAACTTGCGAACATTGTTGAGATGTTGTTGCAAGACGGTTGGATAAGTTCGCTCTGGAGCGACTTCAATCTCATCTTGCGGTAATGGAGCTGATGCTCCCTGCCTTAGAGCACTCGCTTTGATGGTCGTTTGTTTCTTGGCACCGCGTTGCTGAACCCAAAGCCATGGTCTTTTGCTAACGAAGGTTGGCTGCGCCAGAAATCTCACGGAAGCACCGGTGGACACGAGAGGTGAGATCACAGCAGATGGTAGGATGCGTGCACGCATGTGTGATAGTCGATGAACTTTTGTCAAGATGAAGTTTTCTGGACGCGACTCCTTGAGGTGAACGCGATCTTCTAAGTACGCACAGACCGTCGGAAGCAACGGGCCGACTGAACAGGGGTCTAGGCTGTGGTAGCAATCAGGCCATGAAACTATGCATTATATGACGGCACAGCAATATAGCTGAAGGAATGCTGGAGGCACAGCAACCGGCTCCATATGTTGACTAGACTGTGACTTACTTACAAAAGATCTGATTCCAAAGGCCTCGTCTTCTTCCCGATTCGTGGAATCTTTTTATGGAATCATTGCATACCAGTAAGGCGGATTCTCACGATCTTGACAACGCGCCAAAGTACTCTCATCAAGACTGGTCATCAGACATAACATATGCAGAGCCAGACTATGACTTCGAGTAGTTGTGTACCTGCATCGCACATCTCTTTGATTCGCCTTTACTATGATACCTATCCAAGTTCCGCTGAAAAATATTGCAAACGCCCTGGGCACTGAACGCCACGCTCCCAAACAGCCAAAGGGGGCTGAAGTCCGCTACATCAGATTCAACATCTACCAAGCATCATCGTCGTCGTTCTTGTTCATAGCCTGTTGTCGCGCCTTCAGTGCTGCTGCCAGGCCTCCAGCAAGGTTGCCACCTCCACCAGTCGGGGTGGCAGTTCCTGAGTTTCCGCCGGACGCACCGCCATTCGAGTAGCCACTATCTCGTGGAGTACCAGGAGCTGGAGCAGGCTTTCGCCCTGCAGGACGCTTCGATGGAGGTGCAGGCGGGACCTTCTTGCCCCCATTGAGACCGCCGTTGGCTGCTGGAGCCGGCGGAGGCGGAGGTCGAGACGCTACAGGCGGCGGAGCTGGAGGAGGTGCTTGCTTGACTTCCTCAAGATATGCTGCAGGTACCCATCCTGATGCCGAGCCATCGAGCTGCTTCCCTAACCACCAACCTGCGAGTTGTTAGCACATTGTCTTCGTTGTCAACAGCGCGGCACTTACCATTGTTCTCTTTTTGAGTGATGTATATGACTTGGTCCTTTGCCAAGCTTAATTCACCACCAGTTTGGCCAACAAAGTCGTACAGAGCCTTGAACTGGGGATCTTTGGGTGGAGCGGCAGTGGGAGGCGGGGGTGGCGGAGGTGGTGCTGCCCTGCCAGCCGACGCATTTCTGGTATGGCTGACGCCATTAGACAGTGCAGCAACAGGTTGTGGTACTGCGGCGGGTTGTCGCGCTTGCGGCATAGGCTGAGGCACAATCCGTTCCGCAGGTCGAGCAGTAGCGCCAGGTAGAGGTTGCGTAGCTGGGACAGGTCTCCCTTGTCGCTGTGCAGCTTGTTGCGAGAGTTTGCCACCAGTGCTCTTCTTGAGCAGCTTGCCACTAGTAATCGCTTTGGCGGGCACGGGCTTCGGCTTGGGCGTTGGTCGACTGACGGAGTTTGGCGACTCACCAGGGCCAGTGTGAATCGAGCCACTCTTGTACATGTCATCTCTCGGTACTTGCGGGTCTCTCACAGCCTTGATGGTTGCAGGCTTGCCGGGCTTCTTGTTGTATTGAATTGTCTCGCCGATCTGAAGTTGGGCCGTGCCACGAGCAGCATGCTTCAGCTGAGTGAAAAACTCGGTCTTGAAGATACAATTGAGCAGCGGGTCTGGCTCTTGCGGACTGCCCACGCCAAGCGAGAACCAGTCGTCTTTCAGCGTTGACGTGCTGACATACTTGATAGCGCCGATCGGTATGGTCCGTTCTGCCATAATTTGTAGCTGCTTGTTGACAAGAGCTTGCTTGATGATGTAGACTGCGCGGTTCGTCAAAACCAGGAAACGAGGCTCAGGTTTACTGGATCGACCGAGCTTCGACACGAGTAGCTCTGCTCGGCAAGAGAAGAATGTCCTTTCGCCAGACCCAATGCTAGCATTGTTCCGAAGGAGCTCACCAGTGCCACCTTTGTTGTCAATGCCGAGGTAGTCTCCCAAGAAGCGTCGGTAGCCAACGAGAGAGAACCGCCTTCGCTCTTTGCGTCCTTGAAGCACTTTGTGGCCCTCATCGCGGAGCTGTAAGAATTCGAGACCACCGGTCTTTCGCCTCCAGAAACGCTGGATTCTTGTCGCACTTTCGGCTCGGTATCGGAGATAATTGCGCCAAGCCCTTTGAATACGGATAGCCATGTTGTGCCAGTATCGATCTCGCATGGTTTCAAGGGCGAACAAAGTTTCCGGAGTTTTGATGAACGCCTTCGAGACACCCATCTGCCATTCCTCTGCAGGGATTGAGGTGTCCTTCAAGATCTGGCGCACACCAGACTTTGCATCGCCTGCCCATGTATATTCACCAGCATAACTGCACTTCGGGGAGAGCAAATAAAATCGTTCGATGAACTTGTCAAAGGTCTGCCTGTAAGCGAAGCCAGCTCTCCGAATGCGCACGTTCTCCTGCAGACCAAGATATTTGATTTGATGCAGCACGTTGGGCGAGTTGTACTCAGTTGGACTCTTGTTCTCGTTCGGCTTGATTGTACGAATATAGCTTGGCTTGCACTTCATCAAAGTGGCCACGAGGTCATTTGCAGAAGCCTTGATCTTGTCGCCGGCCGTGGGTGGTCGTCGCTTATTATCCTGATCGACCTGGTTCGGGAATAGGGTGTGCAAAAAGTCGTTCGAGCTCTGTCCGACCAAGTTTAGCAGATCTTTGAGTAGTTGATCTTTGTTCTTGTCAGTCATGCCCTCTACGGCGTAATTGACATCGCCAGCGTAATGCTTAATGACGAATTGGCCTTGTCGTGGCGCAAAGTTCGGATTTCCGGAAAGCGCGTTCAATCGCTGCACGAATGTCTGATCGGCAGCTGTTGGGTCGGCGTGAGCTGTCGCGCAGGCGTCGTTGAGGGCAGCGAAAACACCTGGGGGCCGCTTCTCCTCGATCAACTCGCACACTACCTTGTTGTCAAAATACTTGATGGGCGTCCACTGGATCTGCTCCGCCGCGTATTCATCCTGCTCAGCCTTGAGCGTCAATTGAATGAAGATCTGCTGCAGCTTCTCATTGACATAGTTGATACACAACTGCTCGAACGAGTTCTTCTCGAAGATCTCAAAGCCGTAGATATCAAGAATACCAATGCTCTGCGCGATCGCGCCTCTTGCTCTCAATGATTGGTTCACGCGCTGCACTATCCAGTCAAACATGTTGTTGTAGATGGCCTTGCTCAGAGCATCTCGAACGGAGGTGGCTTGCGCAATGTTCATGGGCGAGTCGTACACAGAGCCTCTTCGCATGCCGCGCTGCGTCTCGATAATGCGAATGGTCATAGCTCTGTTCACATGAGCATTATCCACTTCCAGCAGATACGCCACGAAATCGATCACACTCTGATCGGCCACTTCCGCATTGCCGTCCTTGTCTTCTCTGAAAGAGATATTACCAATCCAGAGAATCGCGGCCAGCATACGGAAGAGGTTGTCCTGCTCCGCCTTGGTCATACCAATGACGGTCATCGCATTGATTGTGTCCTTGAAATCTGCCACATCGTCGATACCCTGCACATCGTAGCACTTGCTCTTACTGGTATATGAGTACGTGGACGGCTGTTGTACTCCGAAATTCGTCCTGTGATCCTGGCTCGCTGCTTTCGTGAACTGGTAGAAAATGTGGAAGTTCCGCTCGTCTCGAATCTGGCCGACCACTCGACTTTTCTCTAGAAGATAGTTGTTGATATTCGCACCCACCGGTTCACCCTGCGCGTTGAATTGAATCTCGAGGTACTTTCCAAACCGCGACGAGTTGTTGTTTCGCAAAGTCTTGGCGTTTCCGAAGGACTCGAGCAGTGGGTTGGTTGCCAGCACCATGTCCTTGATCTGCTGAATCGAGCTGTCCCGGCCTCCAGACACATTTGCGATATACTGCATTATTCGCTTCGCTGCTTCGGTCTTTCCTGCTCCGGACTCGCCGGAGATGATCACACACTGGTTCTCATTATATGCCTTCATGTTGTAGTATGCGCTCTCCGCGATCGCAAAGACGTGCGGTGGCATCTCCAATCGGTTCTTGCCCTGATAGCTGTGTAGGACCTGGTCGGTGTAGATTCCCAGGTCACGGAACGGGTTGACAGACACCAACACGTGCCCGATATATGTGTAGATCTCGCCATTCTCAAATCGCTTCTTCAAATTGTCGTTGATGGCCTCGTTCGAGATCTTGCTGATCAGCGTAAGATCCGACACTCCCACTTCCTTCTTCTTCGTGACTTCGTAGGCTGCCTTTCGGATCTGTGGTTGACCGCTCCCGCCAGCAGCTTGCGCCGGCGCAGCATCTTTCTTGCGCCCTGCACGTTTCGTGACACCCTATAATATTCTCAGCGACGTCCGCATAGCATATTCGTCCTTCTAGGCATACCATGTTGGCGGTCGTTTCTGTGCGACTATGCCCGCTCTCGGGCGCTCTCCACCTGTTTGTCTATGCTTCTTGGGCGCAGTATTCACGGCGATTCAAAGCGATCTTCTGGCTCAGACACAACTCACGCACAATCAGGAATCAATGGGCAGAGCACAGTAAGAAAAGAGTTTTGGTTTATTTCAGAATGGCTGCACTTGGGCGGCAGTGTAAGGCACAACGTCACACCAGGACAATCATCGGCAAGTCGGGAGGCTGTGCGTTCCTTAGGACGGAGCCCTAGATCTACTAAGTAGACAATAGCACTTCTAAGTCGCTCTTTCCTATTGTAACCCTTTACTTCGCACGATAATATTAACCTTAATAATAGCCGCGAAGCTTACTTAGACTCGCTATATCTTCGACTTTAGACTCGCTATACTTTCTACTAACTATATTATATTTTAAGAGCTATTTAAATATTAGTATACTTTATTATAACTTTAAATAATTATAATAATATTTAGCGCGTAGATATTCTTATAGTAGCTTTAAGCGCTACTAAGGCTATTATTAAGGAGATTAGCGAGATAGTTTTACTATATTTATAAGCTTACTTATAGTATATTATTATAAATTTATAGCTAATTTCTATAGTTTTAGAACTCTCCGCTACCTATAAACTACGAATACTTAAGACTTCTAATACTATAGCGAAAAGATATAGTAAGATCTATTAGTTAAAACTAAGGATAAGAAGACGAAGAAGGTAGCGTTAAATAGGCTTTATAAGTATAAGGCTACTAATATAATTATAGAGATATCTAGGGGTAAGAATAGCCTATCGCTATACTACTACTATACGAGGCTTAGCAATTTATATAAGTACTATATTAAGAATACTAAGGGTAAATTAGTCTATACTTATTATAAGTATAAAGGTAAGTTAGGTTATACTACTAACGCTATAGAAGAAGACGAAGAAATAGATAAGGATATTAATAAGTTAGTAGCGATATAGGCGCGAGTCGAATCTATAGAGGCTAAAAATATATCTCTCGAAGAGTAGATTAGATTACTAAAGGCTAAGTTAACTACTATCGATAGTAAGGTAGTTTTACTTAAGTTATATTATTAATAGTAGTTTACGTAGCTTAAGAATAAGGCTATTATTAAGTCTAAGGATATATATACGCTATAGAAAGGATTATAGCTAGATAGCGATAGAGCTCTACTAGCTAAGGGTATTTAAATAAATAAAATTATACTACGAGTATAGCGCGAGTCGCCGCGAGTTAATACCTACTCGTTCCTTTAATTACTCCTTCTAAGCCTTCTTCGACCGTATTCTTATACTACCCTCCTTTAGCTTTAGCTATTTAAGTTCCTAATCCTTTAGACTCGCGGCCGACTCGCTATTAATATCTATAAAATTAGACTCCTTATCTAGCTTAATTACTATCTTAGTATCCTACTTTTAAGCTTACTTTAAACTTACTACTAACTCGCCGCTTAAATTAATAAACTCTAGCGGTTTATCTATATTAATTACCTTCTCCTTTTATAACGCTTTCTCTTACTTAATCTCTTTCTCTATACTCTAAGCTATATTTCTATCCGCTAGAATATACCTCGTACTACGACTCGCGTTAGGAGTACTTAATCGGTATTTCCGCTTCTATTACTTCTATAGTTTCTAGAGATAAATATATATATTTAGTTCGTAACCTCGCTTATTCTTATTTATTACTCTAAAGATAGATATAGCCTATACGATTAATAGTATAGTAAATACCGCCCGTAATACTTTAAATAGTTATTTAGTCTCTAGATTAAATCCGCTATAGAAGAAATAATTATAGTAATTATCTATCTTATAGATAAGTATATAAGGTAGCTCCTTATTATTAATCTAGCTTAAGATAAAGTCTATAAGCGGTATTCTAGTATTATTAAAGACCTAGTTATTCTAGGTACCGTATATAACGCCGAAGGTATCTAGCTCGCTATATATCTATATTTTAATATCGTACTTATTAATAGTAATATCGACTCGCTAAATAAAGATCTTATAGCGGTACTAGAATTATATTAGAGATTCTACTTTCTCGGTAGGCTATAGTAGAGCTAATAGTATTAATACTCGCTACGAGAGACTTCGAGATCTAGTATTAAGTCCGCGAGTTAACTTAGGCTTTATAGAATTACGTATAGTATTAGTATAATTAGGTAAAGAAGGGAATATATTAAAGCTACGAGTATTCGCGGTAGATTCGCTAGTTAGTATACTCGCGGTAGACTCGCTAGCTAGCGGACTCGTATCTTATAAAGCCGCCGATAGCTTACGAACAAATCGAGTAGTTAGTAGATAAGGATTTTAAAGGCTATATAATCTATAGAAGCGATA
>JAASFE010005769.1:78131-101265 GCA_013365205.1 Pseudocercospora cruenta
ATAATAGTATAGAATATATAAAATACCTAGAATAGAATACGGTCGATTACGCTATTTCTAGATATAATAGCTATTCTAGAGGTAAACGAAATCGAGGACTTCTATACATATAATTAGTATATAGATAATAAGGAAAGTAATATAATTAGCTAGATCGTTAGTATCGTAGAGTAACTCGCGTACTATCTTATAGAAGTAATTATACTAGTAAGTAATAGTAGGTACTTATTAATTCTACTATACCTTAATCCGTTAGTTTATCTTACTAGTACCGTATCTAAAGACTTATCGAAATATAAGCGGTAGATTATTATTACTACGAGTTGTATAGCGAGTCTTATAGTAAGCGTCCGTAGCTAGAAGTATTTCTACTCTATAGTCTAATCGAATAATTTAAGGTATTATACCGCTATTACGAAGCGTTATAATATATTAAGCGAGTATAGAGATAGCTATATTCGGCTAGTAATACCTATATAGATCTAGACGATGTACTATAAATAGACGTCGATAGCCGCGTAGATCTATAAACCCTAATACTTAAACTTATAGTAAGTATTTATAAATAGTACGTAACCTAGACTTAGAGTTATAATTATACTATAATACTCTCGCGCCTACTCGCGGCGGACTCGTAGTCCTTTAGGATTTAGCTTACTAGTAACCCGATATACTCGATCTCTATATTTAGTTAGTAATTAGTTAGAAATACTTAGAAATAGTTTATAAATCGACTTCCGCTAGCGAGTTTACTATAAGTAGACCTACCTACCTACGATATTATATTTCGATTAGATATAGGTATATAGATATCTTCGGCTATATATCTCTACTTACGCCCTTTCTAATTCCTCTTTAAGTACTACTTCTATATATTCTATTATAGCTTTAATTCTATTAGTTAATATCTTCTTATATAGACTAAGCTCTTTATATAGGCGTATATATCTCTACTACCTAATATCGAATCTATCTACCTATAGTATTATAATCATATCCGCATTAGTTAATCGTAAAATATAAAAGGTATAAGTAATACTAATCTTTAAGGCCTCGATATTATTAACTAAGCGATAGTCTATATAGCGCTTATAATAGACCTCTTAATCTTTAAGGCTTTATTAAAGTATTTTAGTTAATATAGAACGGCCGGTTTCTCGTTCTAAGTACTTAATAATCTCTCTTATTAAAGTACTACTATAGACTTAAGTAGTAATTTAGAGCTTCTAAGGTAATAGATTAATACGTAGACCTATCTTGCGATAGATAGCGAGTAGATAGCGAGTATTAGCGAGTGCAGAAGATATAGAATAGTAGAAATGCGGTATATAGGTGGAAAGTAGCATTATCTACTTGGTATATCTAGGCCTCCCTACTTGGCCACTCTGCCTCGACTTCCACCCGTCAAGGATACGCGCAATCATTTCAGGCAGTCGAATTTCAACCTTCAAACGCCGCTCGACGTGGCAACACTTCTCAGCACCTCCTGCGACATCCTCATTTCGACAGCATCGCGATATAAATTGCGGCTTCATATGGCTTTGCAGGGTTGTGCCGGGCTGGAAGAACTCTCGGAGAGCCGTCTGCTCACCACGTTTACAACTGAGACGAAGCCAGCACCATATGCTGTACGGCTTAATCATCGCATACCGAAATATGGTTCTGTATCGACCATCATGTCTACTTTAGAGTCTATTCCCCGAACCGGGCTCGTCTGTCTCCCCCTCGGCCCCAAATACAGGAGTGGAAGAACCTTTCGTCTCCGTCCGCTAGCCTTCAGGCCTAGCTTTGAGCTTGCTACACTTCGAGACCGGAAGTTTGATAGAGCGTATGGAGTGGTGTTGCAATCTCTTCGCTAGATGGCAGAAGAGTTCAGCAATTTGACCCTGGAGCAGTCTGGCCCAAAAGCGCACATCGACTCCGCTGCGCTCAAGATCTCCTTTAAGCTCGAATTAAGTGAAGACGAGGACGAATTTGCACTCTGGTGCCTTCTCAAGGAGGGAGAGCAGATCAGAGAGCACGTTCGCGTTATCAAGTACATGCTCAAGACTACAAACGCCACACAACCAACGCGTGATTCTCGGCGTTCCCAATCTACTGGCCCGCTACTTTCGCGTCCTCAACGCTGCTCTAAACACTCCCATATCCTCACACCCTCACAACCTCCTCCTCCCCCCATCCTCATCAACAACAATAATTCTCTTCCCAACCACAACCCCCGTCTCGCTGGGATCAGGCGGCGACATTTTCCGATTCCATTGTCCAGTCACAGACAAATGATTGACATACACAGGTCCAATCGGACGAGAAATGTATTGACTTCGGACCTCTTGTGGCATCTTCGTGAGATAGTGGCGTTTTTGGAGCTTGTTTTCGGAGATGGGGCGATATCTGTCCTCGCTAGGTCGCAGAATCAACATCTTGAGACCTTCGTAGTAGTCGGAGAGGCGTGGCATGAATAATCCTTGGCAGTTGGTCAAGAATGGGTGGGTGGTGAGTTGCTTTATGGATCGCAGTCGATCGATGAGGGGATCTCTGCGATTGAGCAAACATTGTTGAAGAGCTTTCTGCTGGCGTCAAGGATGTCTTTGACGCTATTCACTCGATGCTACTGGTATTTTGTGGTAGGTACGTGCCGCTTTGATCTGTATCGTATGGACCTGTCGTAACACTATCTCGACTGCGGGCGGCGAGGAGACGCGCTGGAATCCTTTCAAGAGGCCTCTCGCGATATCTATTTTGGCGAGCGTACCACGTAGGTTGATGTTGTGGATGTAGTGATACGCAGTATGGATGTAGACATGTGTCGCTATCTACACCAGCACGATCAGGCTTCGATGAGCAGAAGCCCATACTGCCTTCTTATGCGAACGGTTGGTGATATAGAGTTGCGATCGAAATAGCACTTGAAGGTCTTTGTTCACTATGGCTGGAAATCTCTCAAGAGATCACGCCTTGCATTCATAGTGCCTTCACGAAGATCCCTTGAGCTGAAAGGGACAGTGAATAGTCACGCTCGGCTCGTCCTGAAGTGCATACCTTTATGCGCTATTTGCGCATATCTAGACATCGAAGCAATTAGCTACCAATTTGAAACGTACGGCACAGGTCTTGACAGATAGTACGTGCCCGTCTTGGTCGAACTCGATCTGCCGCTGATTTCGTGGCAATCACTGTAGTCTTTGATTTTCCTCCCATGGGGCCGCTGTCTTCAACCACGACCTGTAGCCTTCCCCTTCTTCGCCACTTCCGACTTCCTTGCTCTCTCTTTCTCCTTGACAGCAGCTCGTGGCCTGACATCTTCCGGAATGATCCCGATACTGATATTGTTGATTTCATCAGGGTCCAACTCTCTTCTCTCTACAAACTCTTGATCCCGCAAGAAGTCGAGCTTGCTCCTATCGGGAATCACCTCTTGCGCAAATGCCTGAGCGCTGAATTCAGTAGGATGCGAGGCTTTAGCGTGTTTATAGAGACCTGTAAGTCCACTGAGAAGTTGCTTGCCATTTCCTGCAGCGGACGTATTTGTCAAGCAATTTGGACGAGCGCAGGAGATGGCTTCGTAGTATTCGTCACCAACGCGGATAATGTTTTTTGGGAGGTCCGGAAGGAGCTCGTATATTCTGGTATTGCCCGCGGAGATCGTGCGTTGTTTGTTGACGGTCTGGAGTTGAGGAGACATGTATTCTCTTTTGATCATCGGCTGATCATGCTCTTCGCCTAGGTCAGTGGAGCGAGGCGCAGGTCTTGGAGGTCCCTCGCCAGCGTCAGCCTCATCTTCGTCGTCGGACTCCAGCGGCTGCTCTTCTTCTGCTCCAGAGGCTATAGGCTCGCTATCATCTTCATCGAATGGGCTCTCGCCAGGCTTGGAACGCGATGCTTCTTGCAGATGCTGGTGATCCTCGTCTTCGTCAATCGCATCGTCACGTCGGGACCCTCGACTGCTGTGTCTGCCAGTGTGACTAGCTTTGGGCGAAGAATTCTCGGAACGTAGCATCTCATCCTCGGGTTCCACATCATCATCTTGCAGTTCGTCTTGTTTCTCGCAATTCACCTGCAGTTCTTGCATCTCCTGCTCAACCCGCGACAGTTTACCTTGCAGGTCTGAGGCACGAGCACGTAGTTCTTGCCAACGTCGTTCATCCTTGCGCGCCTCATCGAACTTTTTTGTGAACTTGTCGACCATTTTGCGATAGTAGATCCTGTTTTCAGTGAACGGGTTCTCAGCCATGTTGGAGATGTACTTTTGAGATGAGTTCCAGGAGTGCCAGATATGTGCGTAGCAAGCAACTGTTTGCTTTGAACAACGAAAAGCTTCCGGGCGCCCCAGAGTATTCCGGAAGGGCCTCATATCACGTAAGTGACGAGCCAGACAACAACAGAATCAGCTAAGAATCCAGGCATCTATATGCAAGAGGATGTGAACACTTCTGGCGGTATCGTCTGTTTACAGACTTGTATTGGAGGTCAGAGCAGAATCCATTATGTCTGTAGGATATCAACACGCCAGGTCTGCTTGCACACTCCAAGCCAGCTCTACTCCTGTAGCAACCTACCTCTGCCTCCTTTTGTCAGCGGACTTGCTAGAAGCTGCTTGACTTTCAGCCACAGCCGCAAGTCTCGACATCACATCAGAAGTATCAATGTGATCTCCAGTTTTGGCCCCTTCATCAACTGCAGCGCTTGGCCACTGTTCTCTCGACTCCGCCGCAGCCCTCGGCTTTACACCATCAGGTATATTACCTCTCTTGATCTCATCAATTTCCTGCTCACTGATCCTCGTCCTGGCAACCAATTCCTCATCTTGTAAGAACCTGACGTAAATACCCTCTGTCCTCGCCCCGAAAGACTTACGTTTGAAGTCTGCTGGATGCAACTTGGCAGCGTGCATATATAGTCCTTTGAGACCACTCAGCAAGTCCGCAGCGTCGGCCGTCTTTCCATGGGTTTTCTTTGAATTTGTAAGACAACCTTCACGTGCACATGAGATTGCTTCGTACCACTCTTCGTGTGGTGTATCGTTGTTAGTGAGGACGTGAATGATGTTTCTGGGCAGGTCTTCCATGACTTCGTAAATGGTGAGGTCTTTGATGAGTATCATTCGCTGTTGCTTCTGCTTCAGGGCAGGAGAGACATCTTCTCTCTTGATTTCTGACCCGGAGGCTTCGCTGTCGTTGGGTTCACTTTGCTCCATTAATCTATCTTCGGCACGCTCCAAAGGTATCGAATTTGGTCCAGAAGCTCCAGATATGTGCGCGTGCTTTTGCATTTCAGCGATCGATCGATCATCTTCTGAGTCCTCCCATTCCTCCGAGAAAGGATTTCCAGAAATGCGCCGCAAGTTCCCGCCGTGAGAGTGACCACGTAGAGGCTGTACAGTAATGCTGTCCGTTGTGCGGCCTCGAGACCTCAAGGGCGCATGGAGTCCTTTCTCAGATCCGACTGCACTCAATGGACTGATAGTAGGTCTCGTCGGCAGTTCCTCATCACCTCGAAGATTGACCTCATCCCTCCGCTCACGTTGACCCTGACGAATTTGTGGGCCTCGGAAGTGATCACTGACAGTTCGGGTCTCGTGATAGCGATTAACAGTCTGCACACGCTGTGTACCCTGCTGGCCCAAACCTTCCTGACTCCGTCGAGATCGCGCGAGTGTGCTTTGCTGTTCCTTGCAGTGGCCAGGCCGACCAGCCTCTTCATCACTTTCGCCATCTTCGCTATGCCCACGGGCGACTGGCTGCCTGTCATCGTCACCATAACGCTTGCTTCTCTGCCGCAAGCGAGCCATCTTTAGTTTTACTTCTACAAGCTTTTCTTGAGATTCCAGCTCCTTCAACTCAAGCTCCTCATATTCCATCTCCTCGTCTTCAGCTTCATCGAGCAGCCTCTCGTACGTCTCGATCATCTTGCTGTAGTGTTCCGCTTTGGCTGTGAAGGGATTGACTGACATGCTGGATTTGGTGGTTTCTCCAGCTTTGCGAAGGACAACTGATATCCTTCAAAAATTGGTTTGTTTGTCGGGAAAGAAGGATGTGAAAGATGGAAGACCAAGGAGTCTTCCGCCATCTTCGCCTGGACGTGGTGATTGTTGTCAACGCCAAAGGCGGCTTCGAAGCAAAATCCATTACATTTACAGGGTATCGATATGCAAGTCTCCTCTACCTCTATGAGACATTTGACAGCCAGAATTCAGTGCGTCAAAGCAGGCCTATCACCGCTTGCTCTTCTTCATCTTCTTCCCACTGCTTCTCTCTGCCTCCTTCTGCGCCTCGGCAAGAGCCTCACCTGCTTTTCTCTTCTTCTCTACCACGCCCTTCCCAGACTTGACAGCTACGTTCGGAATAGATTTGCCTTTCTTCGTAGCATGTTCGACTTGCTTCTCGGCATCACCGAAGTCTGCTTTCTCGTTGATGGCATACCTCTCCATGTCAAGGCTATCGATCATTTTCCGATTGCGTTCACGCTCATCTTCGTCAAACTGCTTGGCACCATCTTCGAGATCAGCTTCAAGCTCACGACGGACTTCCTCGGCGTCAATCTCATCGTTCTCATCTCGATCTGGCCGGGTCCCGCCATTTGTCTGTGCCTTCGGCATATTGGCCTCGATTGCTCCTGTTTGTAGCTGTCGGAAGTAGGAGCTGACTTTTCGAATGACCTTGACGAACATGGCCAGAAGCTGTGAGACTGAGAGACCAAGCTCTTTCTCCAAATCTTCGAGGACTTTACGTTGCAGTCCGATGGCGCAGATCAAGGCTTTTTGCACACCACTGAGCTGGATTCCGTTGTCGTCCTTGATACGACCAGAGAAGTAAAGTTCAGCAATGGTCGGCATAAGGTCGAGAATAACATGATAGTCAAGCATGTTATTTGCGTACGAGTCAAGACGCTTGATATCGAACGGCGACAGGCGCTCATCGAGCTCAAGCTTCGTCAGCGGACGAGCCTTATCAGACTCTTCCAGCATTGCGACACCTTTATTGGCGGACTCATCGATAGCTAGTGCTTGTACGCTTCCAAAGTTGCGGAATTGGTAGGAAAGCAGGCTCATGAAGCGGCGATGGAAGTCCTTTGAGTACGCGCCTAGCCAGCTTGGGTCAGATGAGCCAGTCTGGAGAGTGCGAAGCATGACACAGGTATGCTCGCCGGTCAGCTCGTTGGCGGTCTGGCGAAGGTATACGGGCACGAAACTAGCTCGTTGCCAGAACTTGTGCAGTGGCTGAGTGAGTCCATAAGAGACACCCAGATAGTCGAGAGCCACCGGCTTGCGCTCCGAAAGACGAGCAAAGAGTGGCGGCATGCTCTTGATGTCGCGAACTTTGACGTTGTCTGCAAGAAGGCTAGCTTGCTCCAGCTCCGCATCTGTGACACGCACCATCTCTTGCTCGTGGAGAGCGGCCTTCGCTTCTGACTCGTCAAGATTGATGTGTTTGCCTTCGTAGAACTCGGTAAGCTGTTGCAGGGCTTTAGAACCATAACCCATGCTGGCGTAGTCAGGGTTTGTCGCTATCCGCACCACACGTGCACCGCTGAGGCCAGCGAAGTCAGAGTCCTGGAATTGCTGGCTGACCAGCCATGGAATAAGATCCCCTCCTGCTCGCTGGCCTCTCGAAAGACTGCTAAGCACGCTTTCGCGACTGATCTGTCCTTCGAGAGACACTTGCAGCACGCACAGAATTTCCGGAAGTCGGTTGGTGTCTTCCGACACTGGCGGCACAAGAACGAATAGCTGGTGTGCAGGCGCATCTGACATGAGCTGAAGGTCATTGGGCGTGTTCTTGTAGTGTGATGCGACATAGAGCGCCATCATGTTCTGCAAGAACTTCTCGCTGACAGGGTGGAAGGAGAACAAGGTATCCCTATTGACTTGCAGGAGCTCGCACTTCGATGGATGAGGGGTGCCTTGAATATTGGTCTGGCGTGGTAGGGTGGCATCAAGGCAGAGGACTTTGTTGAGCCACTTCTCTACACCATCACCGGCTGCGTAACGAATCGGCTCGGCCAAAGTGATCTCACGCAGTGACCGAGAAGTTCGAGGAGCAAGATCTTCCTTCTTTGAGTCTTCACGGCTCGTGATCTTGCCATCGCCAATGGGCTTGATACCACCTCGTGACTGCTCGCGCAGCTGCTGAATGAGCTTGAGCGAAAGTGAGCGACCGGTACCTTCATAGCCGTTGATGGTGGATGCCATAAACACGAGGTACGGGCCCATTAGCTTTCGCACAAGTGGTAGAGGAATGGCTGCGGCCTCATCAATGACCAAGAGCTCGGCTTGTCCAAGAGTGTAAGCATCTTGAGGCTGGATGTACTGTATAGTCTGACGATGAGAGCGATGCACGTTAACACGGACAATCGCCTTGTTGAAGTCGGGGTTGGTGGACTGGATGATGGTGTAGTCGAGATGGTCCTGATAGCCAAGCGCATCAAATCCCTTGAAGACAAATTCGAAGAGAGTCTTCAAATTTTCGGGTGAGGGTGACGTGATAAAGATGTTGCCATAGCCGTGTGCGATGGCCGCAGCAATAGCCATGCCCAGCGCAGCAGATTTACCACGACCACGTCCAGCAGTCAATGTC
Source organism: Pseudocercospora cruenta (assembly GCA_013365205.1). Lineage (NCBI taxonomy): Eukaryota > Fungi > Ascomycota > Dothideomycetes > Mycosphaerellales > Mycosphaerellaceae > Pseudocercospora > Pseudocercospora cruenta. The sequence goes on from JAASFE010005769.1 coordinate 86,705, forward strand.
ACCGTGCTTGCCAGTGTCTTCTCTGCGATAGCCTCCACGAAAGTCATGAGCGCCTTGGCCTGGTCAACTGTCTTGGCAATCTTGACCAGATCGCCGACCGGCTTTGTGTCTTCGAGACTCTCTTTAATCTCTTCCAGCTCCTTGCTCGATTTCTGTTTCTCCGTTTCATCACTCGGCTGCTTCTCCACCACGTTCTTGCCTCCAGAGATGGGGAGTACATTCATCTCATCATCGATGACCAAGCAGCTTTCGCAACTTCCCAAACTCAAGATGAATCGCTCGTTGAATCTCGCCACCACATCTCCATGCGCCTCAGTGCGATACCGCGAATGGATGTCCATGCTCAAGGTGTATAGCTGCTTCAAGCTGTTCATGCCTTTCAGCAACAGCAGAACCAGTCCGCCACCTTCCACAGTCTCCATCGTCCTCGCCAGCAGGTTTGGCGTGATTGCCTCAAAATCCTGCAATATGCACATGCCATACGTGTTTCCGAGAATTTTCTCGGTCTCCTTGTAGTAAACATATCGGATGTTCTGGGTGCTGACGAAAAGCTCGAACGGGTCTTCGGTGTCGGCATCTCGCGTGCCTCGCTTGATCTCCTTCTTGATTCTCTTCTCGCGCTTCTTGCGATGCGACGAGAATCCCAGCAGCTTATTCTTGTACGCCCATAGCACTGACTTATTCAATTTAATGTCGAGGTTCAGCAGAATGTGGTACAGATTGACGATGACATCTTTCTGGCGATCACCGACAATGACAAAGAAGGAGCGTTTCTTCTCCAGCATGCCATTGCGGATCAAGGCAGGAATACGCGCATCGATGGCTTTCTTAGGCATTTTGGGCAGAGAATGAGTGTGGAGAGGGAGATGGTTCAGAGATGCTGCGAGTGCGAGACTGCCAGCCTAGATCATTCGGTCTTCTCTGATATGGGAAGCGCGATCACTGCCGTGGGGTGACCGCTGTGCTATAGCGATATTGCTATGGTGGTGTTGCTGAAGAAGAGGCAGGCAGAGTTTCACAACAAAATTTCCAGAGCGCCAGCCAAAATTCAAGCTTTCCCCACAGATCGGCAGCTCGCGTGCGGTCCGCGTTACCTAGAAAGCCAACCGGAGTGTCGGGCTGAACTCCGTCGAAAACAGCGCAACGGCAGTGGCAGAAGACTGGGATACAACTCGACCGGCTTTTTCGCACAACGCCATACCAAGTACAAGTTGGTTGGTTATACGGAGCAAACACACCAGTCTCGAGTATAAGAAAACATTCACCTTCGGAATACCCACATCCCCTACAAAGTCCTCGTTACACGGACTCGAACAAGGAGAGGCATGCCAACAAGGGAGCGCGTCAGCTCCGCGGCTGCGTGAAACTTCTTGTGCGAGCCTGAGCCTCGTAAATGGAACACGCCAAGTGGCCTGCGCTCAGGTAAGACAGACTCCAATTCTTGGCCAAGGTATGAATAATCAGTCTGACATTGTTCTGCAGTGGCCTGGTCATTGGCACAATCGTCCTCACCAGACACGCCGAGAACAGCTTCGCCTTCGATCGGCCTATACACTCCGCCGTCTCGGTGTTTGCCAGTGCGGGAGCAGCATGTGTAGCCGTGAGCAGATGGCTGCCGAAGGGCAAGAGCGACCAGAAATCGCATGATGGCCAGCAGTATGACGCGCTGCCTCTCAACGACGTCGGCGAGCCACATGCCAGTCGACAACCCAGTCCGGCGCGGGAAGATGTCACATACGCCAGCAGTCTGCGCAAGTTGAGGATAGCCTGGCTTCTGCTGGTAGTGGCGTTATGTCTTCGAGCAGAAATTACGCGACAAGTGGTTCACAATGTCCAATGCGCTGGCCGCAGTTGGGAACCGCTTGTGCCTCTGGCTTTTGCGTTCTGGGACTACTGGACAGTCCAGAAAAAGAGGAGAAGGCAGAATCATGAGGATGCCGGTGCGAACACGTACGAAGTAGCAGCTCAGGGCATTGCGCGTGCCCCATATGCTGCTGCTCTGGCCGTGGCGTTGATTGGTATTGGTGGTATGCTGGCACTAGCATCGACGAGCACTCCGCGCAGCACCTACATTTGTGCTGCTTCGCTGAGCTTCCGCGCTGCTATTCCGTACCTGCAGCATTCCGGGACCATCCTCGACGTTATGATTGTGGCCTGCATTGGTCAGCTAATGAACATGCATGAAGCACGAGGCTCTAAAAGCTCTCTCGTGCGATTTGCATCTGTGGGCTGGGCATTTCTTGTGAGCTATCCGGAGTCCAATTCTCATATGACTTGACAAGCTGACCATGACTAGATTTCTGCCGGCTTTTGGATAGTTGTCGGCTTCATTTATTGGTTTGTCCAGGAGACTGGGCGGAAATGGTTGCTTACGATACCCCATCTGTACTTTTGGAGCGTTTTGCGTCTTGACCTTTATACAGCATTTACACTGATTTCAGCACTGGCGAGCGTGAGTACCGATGATTCTCACTGTTTTTGTTTCAAAATGCTAACAGGCACAGATAAATCACGTCGGCATTCTTACTACGGTCACTGTCGCCGTCTTCACCAGCATACTCACGATAACGACAGCATCTGCATGGGTCAACGGGCATCCTTTCCCGCCTAACTCCTTCGCTCTTGCATGGACAGGTATCGGAATGGCCTTGGTGGGAACGGAGCTCTACTTCCAAGCCGAAATTGTTTCTGAAGAACGCTCGTCAAGAAGCACCTTTCGGAAACTGCCTGCTTGGTTCCAAATGGTCTTACTTTCAGTCCTTATATTCTGGACATGCCTCTGGGTTACGCATAAGGACGTCGTCAATTTCCATCCGATTGACATGCTCATATATGAAGCCCAGAGTCAACATCAAGCCTACTTGAACCAGTCTGCGGTCAGCACAAATCTCGCTCAGGCTATTCACAATTATCAAGTACGGTACCACAGGCAACCTCCGCCGGGATTCGACGCCTGGTACGAATACGCAACCAACAGGAGCTCTGCTATTATAGACGATTTCGACAGCATCCACCGAGACTTACTCCCATTCTATGCGCTCACTCCGGAGGAGATCCGTGAACGCACATGGGCCATGATCTCGTCACCCTGGAATGATGCTGCCGGTATCATGGTCCGCAACCATGAAGTCACAGTAGCACCAAACGTGCCTGGAACTCACCAATGGATGCTTGACGGTCTCATCGAGATGATCAAGAAATTCGCGGAGCATCTGCCGGATATGGACCTGGCGTTCAATCTGAATGACGAATGCAGAGTCAACGTTCCATACGAGCACATCGAAGCAATGCGAAAAGAAGGCGAGTCGTTTGGCCTGCGACCGAAGCCTGAAAGGACATATACGCCAGATCGAGCGCAGCAGTGGAAACCTATTCCCGACCAACTGCCAGACGATCCAGAGAGATGGAGTCCGCTGACTCACCTGTCGTGGCAGAAGATCTTTCATCGCTTCGGCAACAACGCGTGTCCGGCCAATTCTCCTGCGCGTAAACATCGCAAGTGGGACACGTCATCTCTGTGTACGTCCTGTACCTACCCGCACTCGCTCGGAGCGTTCCTTGCGAACTGGACACTCGCTGCGGATGTATGCCACCAGCCCGATCTTGCAGATTTGCATGGCTTGTATCTCTCACCGGCAGCCTTCAAAGGCTCCCACCGGCTCTATCCGATCTTCTCACAAAGCAAAGCTGGCGGATTCAATGACATCCTCTACCCATCCGCCTGGAACTATATGGACAAAGCGAAGTATGCGCCGAATGAGGAGCACCCAGACTTTGAGTTTTCTGAGAAACAGTCGAAACTCTTCTGGCGCGGTGCAACGTCTGAAGGCGTCTCGCATGGTAATGTCGACCAATGGCGTGGCATGACTCGACAACGATTCATCCACATAGCAAATGATATCAATGGTACGAACCCAGACATGCCACTTCTGCTACCCAGTGAGAAGATCCCTGGCATGCTGGAATACAAGTACTTTCCGACCTCGACATTGACAACGCTTCTGGCAACTGACGTCCACGTTGTGGACGGCATTGCACGCTGCTTCGGCCGTGACTGCGAGGATCAAGCCCGAGAATTCGCCCCGCTAGTGCCGCCATCTGACTTTCAAGATCACTGGAAGTACAAATATCTCCTCGACTTGGATGGCGCAGGGTTCTCAGGCCGATTTCTTCCCTTCCTACAAAGCAGATCGCTTCCATTCAAAGCAGCCTTGTTCCGAGAATGGTGGGACGATCGAGTCACTCCTTGGGCTCACTTCGTCCCTTTGGACCTCAGAGGGCATGGATTCTGGGCTACACTGGCATACTTCGCTGGAATCGACGCGACTAGTGCAGGTGGTAAGGAGCTTAAGGTATCTGCGCGCCAGAAAGAGGCGGAACGTATTGCGACTGAAGGCAAGAAGTGGGCAGAAACAGTATTGAGGAAGGAAGATATGGAGATCTACTTCTTCCGACTCTTGCTGGAGTGGGCAAGGCTGACAGATGACAAGAGGGACGTGCTAGGCTTTGCTCTCGAATGAATGATGTGAATGAGATTTTGATGATGTTTGTAAGCGAGGCGTTCTCGCGCACTGGCATCTGGCGCGTGCCGCTGTAAATACTGCATCAAAGAAAAGAGTTGATCTTTTAGCCGCCCTTAGGGCACCAGGGCATTTTTAGTTTCCTTACCAAGAAGTCGCTGAATCTTCGGAGATAGAAGCGTCAGGCTACAAAGCCGCCGATCAATTACCGGAAAAGCAGCAAATATCGACTCAACCGGACAAGGCTGAGCGACATAGATCAGGCATAGTTCTATCCAAGAGCACTGCAGTCAATCGGGCTAGCTAGCGACCGGAACCGAGCCCTCACGGCAAAATGGAGCCATGGTGGTACCAAGCAACGCTCCGGCAAGCCTTTGAGCTTGGCCACCACAGCGAGCAAACGCCCAAGAGGACCCTATTTGAAGGGCCCCATGCTACCTGCACAACGATGAGCTTGGGTCAGACCATACTATTGCGCGTGTAGCTTTGCGTTCAGCACTCCATTGGACACTGCTTCGGCGAAGACAAACTACTTCTCCTCGACAAGGTTCGTGCTTTGACCAGACAATGACTGACTGCAATCTCGAATCTGTACGTACCAAATCTTGTGCAAAGCAAAGTATTGGCTTGCTTTCGCCGCTGAACCGAACACGCGCGACGTGGTAAATTGCGAACGCGTGCAAAGAAGCACATCCTTGTCCCCAGATCTATACCAGGGTCCGGGGACAGACAGTCAGCATCATGTGGACTACAGCAATAAAGGCATTCGCGCATCTCAAATCTATGCTTCGCTACCGCTGCAAAGTCATGCTCAGATGGTAGTACCAGTCTCCAGGGCGTCATGCATCGTTTATCCAGCCTCCTTCTCTTGGTTGCTGGACTCTTAAGACCATCAAATGCGCAGTCAAATAGCTTGTTTGGTCTCTTGAGCGCCTCCACACTGTACACTGGCGGACCCTCGCCAATTGTCAATACTGGATGGGCACAGTTTCAAGGCAAGAATGACGAGCTCACTGGCACTTCCAACTACCTAGGTATGCCCAATTTCCACACGTCGAGCATTCGATCTACTACCGCTGACCCTTAACCAATTTCTAGGCATTCGCTATGCCATCGCACCACGCTTTGACCACGCCCAGCTCTTCAATGGACCTCTCGAAGGAATCCAGGACGTATCCCAATATGGAACAATCTGTCCTCAACACATGGCCGTGGCATCGACATTCGCTCCAGATCTCGGCGTCCTGGGAGAGGCCGTAAGCTATATCGAAGCCCTTCCCCTCGTTCAGGAAGCTTTACAGCAATCGGAAGACTGCCTTTTCATCAACATTCAGCGACCGCAGGACCCAAGCTTGGTAGATCTTCCTGTTCTGCTGTGGATGTAAGTAGCAGGATCAGGTCGTGAATGAGCGTCACTGACCCTTCTCACAGTCACGGTGGCGGTTTTGAAGTTGGTTCCGGCGCGTCACTCCTTGGCGATGCTAATATCAATGGGATCTTTTACCAAGGAGCGAACATAGTCAAGAAGAGTCTTGCCATGGGTCAGCCAATTGTCTTTGCTTCGATTAATTACAGGTTGAACCATTTTGGATTCACAACTTCAGCGGAGTTTGCGCAGGCTGGGTTGTTGAATCTTGGACTTGAAGACCAACGCGTGGCTATGCGATGGATTCAGCAAAATATTCGGGCTTTCGGCGGCGATCCTTCGAAGGTGACCATCATGGGCGAGAGCGCGGGCGCCTGGTCCGTAGCATCACATCTCGTGGCCTACGGTGGCAACAACGAAGGTCTCTTCCGCGCAGCAGTTGCGATATCTGGCGGACCTCTCAAAGTCGATCCACCCACTCGCCAACAGCCACTGTTCGATGACCTCGTACAGTATGTCGGCTGCGGCGCCGCTCCTGACAAGATCTCATGCCTTCGCGCGGCACCCTACGAGTCCATCTACGTTCATATGAACAACGTCAATCACTTCCTCCTTGGCTTCCGCTCTCTGGCCTCAGCATGGACGGTCAGACCAGACGGCTACTTCATCCCCGACAGTCCCCACCACCTCGTCGCAGAAGGCCGCATAGCTCCCGTCCCACTCCTCATTGGAGATATGAGAGACGAAGGAACCCTCTTCTGCCAATTAAACAGCATCAACATCACCACCACCGAACTCGTCAAAGATTACTTCAGACGCTACTGGTGGCCCTCCATCACAGAAGATCAACTCGACCAACTCCTTCAACTCTACCCCGACGACCCAACACAAGGCTCACCCTACGACACAGGAATTCTATACTCCCTTCCCTTCCCGCAATACAAACGCCTCGCCTCCATCGTCGGAGACTACAGTTTCGAATCTCAACGTCGCCAATTACTGAGTATGCACCCAGCGCCGAAATGGAACTACCTCATCGAAGCCGCTCTCCCCCTCTCCGACATCAGCTCCACCTTCCTCGGCCGCCTCGTCGCAGGTCTCGGCAACGGCCTAGGCCTTCACTTGACATCAGTCCCATTGTTGGGTTCTTTCCATGCTTTCGACATCTTTTTCTATTGGTTTGGGACGATACCTGAGGAGTTGAGTTTGAATACTAGACATTTGATGAGTGTGCTTGTCAGTTTTGTGAATAATTGTGATCCGAATTATCATGGCAGTCCGGATATTCCTGCTTGGCCGATGTGGGATGCTTGGGGCAAGGCGACTATGAGGTTTCAGGAGCAGGGGTTTGAGGTGATTCAGGACAATTATAGGGAGAGTCAGATGGGGTATTTGAATTGGATTGCGGATTGGATTAGGTTGTAAGGGTGGTTGGCTATGGCTTGTTCTTTGGTGAGAAAAGATTTTGAGTAAGGTATCGTTTGAGTGAGAAATGGCTTTGCGTGAGGACTGGCTTTGCGAGAGGACTGACTTTGCGAGAGAACTGGCTTCGCGCGAGGTACGGCTTTGGGTGAAGATACGGAATGCTGCTGCTAAATCTAATTCATGAAAGCATGGAGCAAAGTGTGGGCGGCGCCAGTTGCTCGCATGTGGACGTTTATGCGACAGCAGTAAGCGAAGGACAAAGCATTCTGGTGTTTCGACGAACGCCGGGTTGAAGCAAGGCCTGGTCTATGGGGGGAGGTGATGTATATGATATAGCTAATGATGCTGTTCCACCAAGGCCTCTTTAGGCACTTCTCGATCGTCATGTGACAACCTTGCCGATTGGGCAGGGTTAGCTAACCGAACCACAACACAAAGGATACAAAGTATCGGGACGGTAATTCAGCTTCGGCAGCCATAACACGCATCTGCTTTAACTTGAACGATAGACGCAATAGCTAGGAAATCGACACAATGACCTCGCAGACCGATCGCCAGCGTGGACCTGGGCATGACGAATATCAGCATGAGCCTCTTCCAGATGCCGCCACATCTATTCGACTTCTCAAGTTCGACCCGGCTGAAGGGCTTGATGAAGATATACCGAGCTTCGAATGTCACTCGTGGTATGTTTCTCAAACTCCGGCATATGCTGCCCTTTCCTACACCTGGGCGTGCGAATGGTTCGGCACTGTATCCAAAGCAATACGTATTGGCGGCAAGACATATCCCGTAGGGGGTTCCTGCGAGTATGCACTACGTCAGGTCAAAAATCAGCAAAATTTGCGCTCAACGTGGCTCTGGGTGGATAGCATTTGCATTGATCAGAACAATGTGATGGAAAAGTCAAAACAGGTGGCAATGATGGGTTCCATCTATGCGCGAGCAGCTGTAGTCTATGCATGTATTGGTCCACATGCCGACGACAGTGAATTCCTCGTCCAACTCTGCAGCGCCCTTATGCCTGTAGGCACACCGACTAAATTGCAGGTGTCACCCAATGAGGACGAAGACGAACTAGAGAAGTACTTCGAGCAGCAGGATTCCAGATTCTACGGATTTCTGGAACGCAATGGTACCCGGAACGGAGGGATAAAGAGTGACAAGGAGATCACGCTCATGTTTCAATCACTTAATCGACGCCGGTATTGGTCGCGTCTTTGGATCATACAAGAAATATGGCTTGGTCGCTTGACGATAGTTCTATGCGGAATGGCAGCGATGAGAATGACTCAGCTCCTCCAGTCCGCCAACTTACTTGGCTACCACTTGTCTCTGTCTGAAGGGCGCAACAATTGGGACAGCACATTGCTTGGATCTCTACTATCCATGCTGTCCCGACTTTCTCCGCAATACATCCCATTCAACGACAAGACAGACATCAACGAATATACGGACCGAGATAACGGATTGTGGGCCATGATCAGTAGGCTCAAACGTTGGAGTTGCCACGACTTCCACGACCACGTATATGCCCTCGCTGGTTTTGTGGTCTGGCAAGACGTGCCCTTGGCGCCCAATTATGCCATTTCGAGGCTTGATTTGGTCCTTCAGCTCTTGTCATCCAATGAGCCCCAGCCTGAGTCGCTCCTGCGCGCCGTTCATGACCTGATAGAAGTTATTGGCCTGGAATTGCGCGATGCCGATGTCGTACGACTAGTAAAGACACGCCCTATCTCTTCTGAGATCGTTGCAAAGCGCATTCGAATCCTTGACGAGGATATGACGGGCTCTCTCCTTGAAAGACCTCCTACAGATGGTAGACTCTACGCCGGTCGGCGATCTTCTGCAGAAGGATTTGGCAGTATCGATGGCATAGATCGCTCGAACTCAACGCAGTCAGAAGTCTTATATGGATCTCGAGAAATGTCCGAATGGGAGCGCAACCACGCCCTCCCTGAAGACCACTTCTTAAGACTAGGGGTGACCGGGAAGTTTGGCCTTATAACGCGAGCAGAACCCGCCAAGCTCACCGCCCCAAGCACTCTCAAGATCGTTGGAAGCTCTTGGTTCACTCCACTGATCCCCGACCGACAAATGACCACTCCCACTTCCATATTCGCCCTTGACTTGACCTTCACTCCGGAACAAGTAGTCGTACTAACCTTGTTGGACAACCAATACTCAGGGTTCGATCTAGATCCTGATTTTGAACGCTTGGCGCTGGACTTCGTCAGACCTCTTGCCTCCTCAGTGAAGTTACGCCATGCATATGAGCCCGAAGCTAGATCTTTTGGCTAAGCAGTTTCGCGTTGACTTTGTCTTCGGCTCATTTCTGATATAGGCCTTACATGTTCACCTCACAACCGGCTCTCTCGAAAACACTGAAGCCTGGCTCGACGAAATCATATTCGATCAGGCTGAGATTGCCGATCCTGAGGACATCACCAGCAAATGTCTTGGCCTACCAAGCAAGCTTCCAAAAGACTGAACGATCTACCTAGGTACTCACAAAGATTAAGCCTCCATGCCTCGCTTAATAAAGCTTCCCAACTTCACCGATTGCTTGGAAATGATATACTCGGTGATCTTTACTTCATCGGACCAACCATCCGCGGACGGATTTAGTCAGCCGAAGGCTCGGCATTATCGAAAAGCATATATCTATCTGCCTCACGCCCTTGATCTGATCATATGCGATCCATCGATCAAGATCTGCCTCAATTGCAATGGCTCCTCCAACTCCAGCCCCAGCACTCAACATCCCTCCCGGCGACACAGCAGTAACAATCTCAGCCATCGACTCAACACTATGGATCTCCGGCGTCGGCACAGAACACATGTACAACCCACCCATCAAAGGTTTCGGTCGAGTACGAGCAGGTTGCTGGTCATTTCTCATCGAACATCCTCCCTCTGGTCGTAAACTCCTGTATGATCTCGGATCGAGAAAAGATGCAATAAACACTACAGCTCCAGGCTGGAATCTCAAGAAGCTCTACGATGAAGGAGTAGTGGAATCCTTTGATGTTAAGAAACATGTTGCTGAGATTTTAGCTGAGAATGGTGTGGATCCCGCAGAGATGGAGGGTGTCATCTGGTCTCATTGGCATTTCGATCATACGGGAGATATGAGTACGTTTCCTGCATCGACGAAGTTGATTGTTGGGGATGGGTTCAAGGAGGCGTTCATGCCTGGGCATCCTGTTGATCCGAATGCCTGGACTCTGCAATCAGACTTTGACGGAAGAGAAGTGGTTGAAGTGCCCTTTGGCGAGAGTGATCTGAACATCGGCAAGTTTCGTGCTTATGACTATTTCGGTGATGGATCGTTCTACATCCTCGATACTCCAGGCCATGCGATAGGACATGTCAACGCTTTGGCCAGAACTTCAGTCCATCCCCCCGAGTTCATACATTTGTGTGGTGATTCAGCTCATCACTGCGGAGAGATTAGACCGAGCGAATACATCCCGCTACCATATCTCATCGATCCGTCTCCGTTGCCGAAAGTGCAGCCCTATGTCTGTCCTGGTGGTATGTTCTCTTCGCTTCTCAGGAATGGCTCGTCGTCAGAACATATTCTGGAGCTCATCGATCCTTTCGAAGGACGAGAAGGTGTGAGCGAGCAGGATCGAAAGTTCTCGATCATGTATGACAAGGAGGAAACGATGAGAAGTGTGAGGAAAGTCGAAGGAGTTGATGCTAATGAGAATGTTTTCACGCTTTTAGCGCATGATTGGAGTTTGAAAGGTGTTATTGACGAGTGGCCAAAAGGAAATCTCAATGATTGGAGGAAGAAAGGCTGGAGAAGAGATGGCTTCTGGAAGTTCTTGGAAGATTTTGGAGGAGCTGTGGTGGAAGACGGAGTCGTGGAAGGAGGGAGGCTACCAGAGCAGTAAAGATTGAGTCTTCTGTGTAGCAGCATCATATATCGACAGACAAGAAGTGATTTGGCGCAAGTTGTCCTGAGGCTGCAAGCCAAGCATGCTGATCGGGATGTCGTTTTCCGAGTGTCTCCGCAGCAGGGGAACATTGTGGGAACATTGGACTCAACTCGTGGGCCACATGTGCCACGAAGGGGAGAGACGTGAGTGAAGTCCACAACGTTTGTCATCCTGGGAATAGCACTTGTGTCAAGAGAGGGTCTCGCTGCTCGGCACGGTTCGGCGAAGCTGGTGGAAGTGAGGAGCATATAACATGCCTGTAGTTCAAGTCTGGGCTCATCAGTGCACTCGATAAGCATATCCATAGCATATCGACTCCTTGGAAGACATCAAGGTGCAATAGTGTTCCACAATCTTACCAGAAATGGCATCCAGCACTATCAATGGAGCCAATGGCGTGCCTTCCACGCAGAAAGCGGCACAATTCAACCCAAGAGACCAGTCCGTGTCCATCAATGAAATCGCAGTAAGCACAGAAGATCCGAAGGGCAAAGTGGTTACTGACAGCTTTCAAGGTACCATCTATCAAGCCTTACGAGATCTTGGTCAGACTCAAAGCGGCATCATTATGCCACAGTGACCTGATGCTATTCGAAGAGAACGAGCAAGGCTTGAAACTGGGCGGTGGAGAGCCATTCACCATGGTACAGTCGTCGTAAAGTATCTTGCTTTGAACAATGTGCTGACAAGTGTAGGGCCACGAAGGGTGTGGCACAATCGTCGAAGTCGGCTCCGAAGTAGGCGATGACTTCAAGCAAGGTGATCGCATCGGCTGGCTACCCATTGTCGACTGTTGCTACGACTGTGAAGAATGCCAAATCCATAATCTCTACTGCGAAAGAGGCACCTCCAAAGTGCAAGGCATGACTGTTGACGGATATTTCCAGGAATATGCTGCGATTCACTGGGTAAGTCCAACAGGTGGAAGGGAGTTCCGTCTCTGAGACCATTGCTGACGTTGTATCCTTTGCGTTGTAGAGAAATGCTGCTCACATTCCGGATGGCATGGACTTGGCTAATCTGGCACCTCTATTCTGCGCCGGCTGCACTGCTTTCAACTCGGTGACAGACACGATCGCGGAGCTGAAAGGTGCTCCAGAGGAGAACTGGGTTGCTGTAGTCGGCTGCGGTGGACTTGGTCACCTCGGCATCCAGTATCTCAAGGCCTCTGGGTACAAAGTGATCGGCATCGACTTGTCAGCTGATGCTCTGGAAGAGGCCGTAGCACAGGGTGCCGACCAGGTCTTCAACCCAGTGCGCTGCGCAGACTACATCGACCAAGTGCGACAGATCACTGGTGGCAAAGGTTGCCACGCTGCCATCAATTACACCAATTCTGTACCGGCATATTCAAATGCGGTCGGACTGCTACGAATGAATGGCGTATTGATGGTGACTGGGATTCCTCAAAAGCCGCTCCAATTCTCAGCGATGGACGTGTCAATGAACAAGATCCGCGTGAGAGGCAGTAACAATGGTACCACACCGAGGCTGAAGAAGTGCTTGGAGTTCAGCCATAAGCATGGCATAAAGCCGCATGTTACGCAATTCAAGCTGGAGGATTTGCCCAAGATGGTTGAGCTGATGCAGTCGAACAGGCACAAGGGTAGGCTTGGTGTCCTCTTCGAATGATGGTGAGTAGTATGCCTGGTTGATGGTCGTTACAAGTCGAGATAGCATTGTGAGTATCCGTAATTGAGGAAGCATTATCCGAGGCTCCCGCTTACTGCCGCCTCCTCTGCGAGGAGGTTGCAAGCCACCATAAGTTATAATTACACAACTTTCGACACTTTACATTATAATTACATGACAACACTATTATATCGCTTTCCCAATCGCTTTAGCATATATTAGTTATATTTCTAATAATACCTCGTATCTATAATACTATAGGTATATATATACGTCGCTCTATCGCGAAATTAATACTCTATATATACGAGGAGAACCGAGTATAGGCTATTCTAGATAAGATTATAGCATTCTACTACGAATACGATAACTATATACCTAATATTAAGTAGTAGTCTACTAATAAGTATATTAACTATTAGGGGCTCTACTATTAATATCTAAGTATAATAGGTCGTCGTAGTAGCTATAGTACGCTAACCGAACGCGTACCTCCGAATTCGAAGATAAAGCCTACTTAGTAAACCGCCCTCCTTAAATACTACTATAGACGTAAGCTTATAGATCTTAATATATCTATATAACTACTATATATTATTACTAATAATATCCTTCTTCGTAATACCTTAGATCTACTTAATCTACTAATAGTAGATAAGCGCTAGTCTAAGAGATTTATAAAGGAATATAAGCTATATTAAGTACTATAGAAGCCTATTAAGATAGTATATAAGGAGGCTTATAAACCTAATTAGATAAGACGCTAGTTTATACGATTAAATACTACGATACTATACTATAATATAACTAATCTACGGCTTATTTAGAACTTCGATAAGATAGGCTTCTATATTAGAATTAGAGGCAAGGAATACATAGTTACTATAGATTTAAAGTATTATTCTTAGAGCGCTTCTAAGACTAATAGGAAGTATATAACTTTAGTTAAATTAATTAATACTATAGGCAATTATATACCTCCTATACTTATCGCTACTAGTAAGGTTTTATAAGAACGTTAGTTTACTAACTTATTTAGATCTACGCTAGTTAATATAATAGAAAGTAGATATATAAATAATATATAAGGGGCTAGGTATATAGTAATATATAGGATACCCGTTAACCGATAGATCGATAGAAGGTAGAACTAATAAGTACCTTATTTAAAACTACGTATGACGCTACGTAAAAGTATACGCGTTACGTACGTTGCGTATACGCGCTAAGCTAAGCCTTAATAAGAGATATTACCTCCTCGAGGTCCTTACAATTATCTCCTTCTCCCTAGTATAGCTATCCTTAGCTATAGGCATAGCCTAATCTAATATTAAGCGTCCCTATCTAGCATATTTACTATACTTCTCGTACGTTCTAGTCGCTCTATACTAGTTACTATATACGAGAAATCCGTCGTCTAGTAAACCCGCTTCTACTATAAATATATAAAAGTAGTTACTATATATTTACTATATAGTCTTAAGAATATATTAATTACGGGCTATAGTAATATATACTCGCCGTAAGCTACGCGAGTATTTAAAGCGCTTATTACCTACCTAAGAACTCTTCCCTATTCCTAAGCTTTTAATATTTAAATCGCTTATATCTCGTAACTACCTCGTATCCCCTTCGCCTACTTCTAGTAAGAATATTATCTCCTATAACTAT
>JAASFE010005770.1:0-13735 GCA_013365205.1 Pseudocercospora cruenta
GCATGAAAACTAGTTGGATACACTGTGCCAACCAGGAGACCACTGCATCTGATTGGCTGATTAGAATTCTCTATGGAATATGTTTGTTTGGACTGGACTTATGGGGCAACTGTCCTAAGTGGGAGTGTTGGAATATACAGTCCAGTTGGTGACCTGGTAGGCAATGCCAAGGCAGGCTGGATCACATGACTTAAATCATGTGATCCATCCAAGCTGACACCTTTCAGGTGCAGCTCCAACCTGTAGATAACAACAACACACTTGCTATTCCTACTTTGGCCCCTACTCCCCTTGTAGCTTCTATTGCACTTACGATCCATTTATGACCCTGTCGGCCCTTCTCAGCTTGACATTACTTCTTATAAGTTTATATAAACCTTACCTTATTATCTAGGAAATATTATAATACTCTAATTATTACGACGAATATTACTTACGATAATAATTATTTAAATATTACCTATACTATACCTTTAATTAGCGACTTTAACCTCTCTATATCTACTACTCGTACTTCTATATTAACTCGTACTAACGTCGTAATAACGCGTACTAAGTTAGACGCTATATCGCGCGCGAATAAGACGACCGCTAATACTACTTCTAAGAAAGCTAGTAAGAGGCCTCGCAATACTATAGGAAAGAATAAAGTCTCCGCCGTCGGTTTTAAAGCTCCTTATAAGATAACTACTAGTAAGGGCGCTACTATTACTACTCGTAAGAAGTATAGATAGAAGGCTAGTAGTAAGTTACTAATTCTTCGTAGCTAGTACTTATAGCTAGTACTTATAGCTAGTACTTATAGCTAGTAATACTAACGTTTCTTTAGCTATAGCTTTACGTAAGATCCGTCGCTACTAGAGATCGACTAAGCTCTTAATCCCTAAGCTAAAATTCTCTTACCTTGTCCGAGAGATTACTAGGAACGTTATAATAGATATTCGCTTTCGGAAGGAGGCGATAGAGGCTTTATAGGAGGCTACTAAAGCCTTCCTTATTATAGTCTTCGAGTATACGTTCTTCTCTTATAATTTTTAGAATATATACTAATTATTTAATAGCTATAAATGTCCTCGCTATTTACGCTAAGCGAGTAACCCTCTAGGATAAGGATATTAAGGTTCTACGTACAGTTCTTTTATACTTTAACGTCTATATTTAAGGCGAGATATATTAATATTAGCGAGTATCTTACCTTAAGTAAGAGTAGTATATTAAGCTCTATATACTATTATACTCTATGTATATAGTAAAACGAGCCTTTAGATACGCGTATTAAGTAATTATCGTATTCTCTTTTAATACTCTTATAATACTAAGAAACTAGTAAGAATACTAGTTTAAACTATATAAAGTACTAGTTTCTTAGCATTTAAACCGTACGACTAGTTTAGTTTAGCCTTAGCAAACCAACTTAAACTAGTCTAGACTACTAGGGTGTCTAATATAGTATATAGATATAATACTATATAGTATAGTACTACTAGATCTTATTATCTAGACTTATAGATAGTAAGCTTAAATAGTTATCTACTATTAAACTAAGTAAGATACGAATATAAAGAAAAGCCTTTCTTTTTATCGCTCGCTAGATAGTATCTAGATAGATATCTACTAACCTCGCTAATAGAATATAGCGATTACTAGTTCTAGTACTACTACTTTAGATAAGCTTACTATTTAGAGTTACCTAGTTATTAATAATACTATCCTAGTCGATCGTACTCGATCTATTACTATTATCCTAGATATATATAAACGCGCCTAAGATCCCTATATATATATTATCCTTACTTATATTTATTAGAAACTAAAGAATAATATCGACTAAGTCCCTAATCTAATAATATTACCGCGCTCGTATATAGACTACTAGATTATCTCCGAATATAGTTTATAGCTCGATATTAAAGACTATTATATCTCTAATCTTTATAAACTCTTCTCTATATCCTTCTTTATAAATATAGCTCTTATTATTAAATTCTAGAAAGTTAATCCTATTAGACTCGCTATTATACTAGTTTCTAATCTCGATATCTACTATAGGTATTCCTATATACTATAGATATTTTAAACTATCCTTATTCGATTCTCCGTAACTCTCTAACTATACTAATATATTAGATATATTTAAAATATTTAACTAGAATAAGGAATTCGTTATCGACTATATCTAACTATTCGACTAGCGAGCTTAATCTTTAGTAGGGTAATATAGTATAATTAGATTTAAAGTCTAGGAACTTAAGTATAGACTACTATATATCTAGAGATCCTATATTTATTAATATATAACTAGAATTCGAGAAAGAGATATTACTAGTATTCTACTATATAAAAACGCGAATATATTTAAATACCTAAGGCTTTTATATATAGGGTGTATAGGTTATTCTAATATTAATAGCTTATTTAGTATATTAACTTTAGTAATTATTAAGCTTATTTTTTATAGTTATTAGTCTATATAATACTATATATATATCTAGTATATATAGGAGCTCTATAATTTTACTATACTATTTATATAAGGAAGCTCTATAATATAGAGGTTTTTACGCGTTAGGACCTTTAGACTACTATATACTAGGATAGCGTGAGGAACGAACTATTGGCCAGCTAAGCGAGTGGTCTGTGCACTGAGACTACGCACGCACCGTCTGTCATATACAACAATTGAACACGCTAACCCAAATTCAGAACGACCTCCTCCTCTTTGCACTTCGATAGTAGCAGCGACAACGACGCAATATTCCTGAAACAGATATCATTCGGCTCGCCTGAGTCCAGTGAGTATTGTAGTAGTAATTTTACGACCTAGATACAGCGTTGTGCTGTGTTGTCGTAGAGGGAAGCCAAATTCCGGCTGTTCAATTGTTGTGTGCACCCGCGGTGGCACGGCACATGCGCTATTCACCTCACCGAACTGCAGTGTATCTCGGACCATCGTTGCCAACTCAAAGATACACGCGGCCAGCGGATGCTCTCTGCCGGCCGTCGCTTAGCAGGGCTTGTAGGTCCTTAGGATGCGAGCCGCGCTCTACCATGCAGTCACCCAATTTCCGGCTTTCCGCGGGGTGCTGAGGCTTGGTGAACACAACCTATAGACTGGCGCATCCTGGCCAGCATAACACTCCACGATTACTGAGAGGTCGCCAACTCCTGGCTACATATCGGTGTTAGACATGTTTCGCTATGCTTGTATGCGGACTACCTGTGAGATCTGCACGCTAGTAAGTCTAAGACTTGGACCACCGACCGGTATCATGACGCACTGGCCAAGGGCATCGCAAAGGGGCTGCAGATCACGCTAGCCAAAACAGGCGAAATACTATCTCCGTTTCAGCCCCTTCCTGGATAAACGCAAGCAGAGGCAGGCACAACACGCACCTTCCACCATCGGATCTTCAACTGACACTGTGCCTGCTCACTCTCCTTGCGTCAAAACTTCTTCAAGCCGCTAAACCATAAAGAGAATGAAAGTGATGGCAGTATTCAGCAGTAGAAGGCACGCCCATACTGAGGAAGTCACTGTGAAGAGCCTGAGAAGGAGGTAGGCGAAATACACCAAGAGAACCGCAGATCATTATTAGCTCCACAAGATTGGCGGACGCGATCTAACACATTACCCGATCTCCGTCGGCAGAGGCAAATCCGATGATATCAATTTTGCCAACATCCGAGCAACACCGGCCAACAAGCGTTATGCTACCACCTGTATCCGACTTTCAACGAAGCAGACGCGACAACAACGATTTTCCGGACTGTCAGATTTGATGTCGTTCGATAGCCTATGCTCGTACGAGCTCGAAACTATCTATTGAGGAGAGTTTGCGTCGTTGTAGATGTTGTTGTGGTAGAATATAAAGGGTACTCGAATCCAGCGCTGGTGACATAACGCGTGTCCCGACGTTGCCGAGCTCGGGGAGAGAACGAGGCGCTCACTAGGACCCGGAAGCGGTTTGTCGTTTCATTGCTTTTGCGAAACTCTCGTTGCCGTTCAGAACATCATCGGCGCAGCTCGTTGCCGTCATCTTGTCTCAACCAGACTGGCCACCTGTGTACCATTTAGCGCGTCATGCTTAATCACCTCGGATGCTGTCTCCTGGGATTACTTAAAATGCTTCAGGTGGTAGCACACATGTAGGCAGAAACCAAGGTCGTTCATATCTTTTCATCTCAATGGCCTCGCGTGGTTGATCGTCCGAGCCTTCAATCCTCTCGCGAGTGACCTCTTTGTTCTGATGTGCCTTCGTTGCGTCCACGATTCAGCAAGAGTGCAGGCAATGGAAAGGGTGCTGTTGTAAGGATTTCCCTGAAGCGCTTGGCTCTACCTAGTCGACTGCAGCATGGAAGCGAGTTCAACGGCAAATGAGCAGACCGCACTGCTCGGGGAGGATAGGTTCTGTCGGCATCGAGAAGAGCGGCAGGAATGCGCCGGCGGTAGTGATGAGTCGGTTGCGAAGGACAATCGGCTGATCACAGCGTGCCGTCTTGCGGCGGCATACTACAGCTTTGTTGTCGTAGGAGCTTGGGACGGATCGTACGGTGTAAGTTGCGCACAACTGCAAGCACCAAAGCCAAAGCACTGCTAACATATCCATGACTGTCAACAGTCGTTAGTTGTGTACGTAAGTTGATAGTCGGCTTCGCGACCCAAACACAATTGACACAGATCTCCAGCTCCGAGACTCTTACTCCCTCTCCTACCTCACCGTATCCTTTGCCCTCCTCGCTCCCGTCGTTGGCTACACCGTCTCCGCCTTTCTCACCAGCACGATCCATAACCGCCTCGGCTACCGCGGCATCGCACTGATCGCGTCGGGATGCCATTGCATTGCAGGCTTCTCCGCCGGGCAAAATCCACCATATCCTCTGCTCGTGGTCATCTTGATGCTCGCCGGCTTAGGCAATGGAATTGCCGATGCATCGTGGAACTCCTGGATTGGCAGCATGCCCCGCGGGAATGGATTGATGGGGCTTCTACACGGCTTCTATGGGATTGGAGCGGCCTGCTCGCCGTCGTTAGCCGCCCTGCTGATTGAGCGGGCGGGTCTGAAATGGACGATGTTCTATCGGCTCTTGGGAGCTGTTTCACTACTGGAGCTTTTCGTGGTTTCGATGGCGTTCTGGCGAGCTGGCAGCAAAGCGGCAAAGTCGGCATCTGGCGAACCGCCCGCGAGTATTCTCCAGACCTTCAGGTATCCGTCGACGTGGATCATCAGTTTGTTCGTCTTCCTATACGCTGCAACCGAGATTTCTTTGGCGGACTGGATATCATCCTACCTCATTGATGTTCGTGGCTTCGGTCGGCAGACTGGTAATAGTGTTACTGCCGGCTACTGGATTGGACTGACATTGGGACGAGTGGTAGTGGGCTTACTGGCGTCGAGGATGGACTGGGGGAAGGCTACAGTCACGGGATGCTCTGTTTTGTGCTACTTTGCGTGCTTCTTCTTCGTCCTGGTTTCCGATACTGGTCTCTGCGCCATCGCCATTGCTATGATTGGCTTCTTCCTCGGACCCTTGTTCCCAGAGGCGGTAGTCATGCAGGCTAGGCTTTTGCCGAAGCAGATGCAATTGGCAGCAGTCGGGTTTGCTGTTGCTTTTGGCAGTGCAGGCGGGAGTGTGGGTCCTTTTTTGGTGGGCATTGCGGCTGATCAGCGAGGGATAGTGGTACTGCAATGGTTTGTCCTTGGAATGCTTGGTGGCTGTGTGCTGTGTTGGATAGCTCTTCCTCGGCCTAAAGCCAAGGATAGCGCATACAATGAGGTAGATAACAGGGCTGATCTCTAGAATATCCATTATGTCGAGGTCGTTGAGTATTTACTAAAGTCCAAAGTTCTCTCACTCGCAAATTCTACCACTTCGGCAGTACTGTCCGAATGGCTTGCAAACTTGTTGTTTCTCTTTTTCGCTATGCGCGTGTCGCTTTAACGTTGCGCATATAGTTCTATGTCACCGAGTTTGCCCCCGCAATCCATACTTAACAGAAGCCAACCAGATTCACGACAGGGATCTCGAAATGTATTCTATATCTGCTGCACGCTAACCGCCAACTAGCCTTATCGGCTCGCAGGAGTTGTTGTGGTTCAGTCATCTTTTCGCTGGAATCGATCGAACGCAGCATCATGTCTTCATTGTCTTCGTAGATATATTCACGTCTGCTACAACGACATCGACGGGCCGTCAGGCGCGCCTTCTACGCGCTCACAATCAAACTTCGACATGGCGAGCTCTGCGTCTGCACCAGCCGATCTCTGCCAAGACACACTATACAATGGGTATATCAATCTTGCTGCAGAGACAGGGGCTCCTGCTTCGGAACTGTCGGTTGCATACCGCCGTGAGTACTACATTTGCACGAAGCAACTAGCGTGAATGGTAACATGGCCTATTTTCGAGTTTAGTTACAAGCTACTTCTAACTACAATTTGGCCTTAGGTTGCAAGTCGTAGTCGCTTGGTCCTGTTAGGTAGCCCATGATAGCTTCGATAGATGGGCTAAAGAAATATTCGCCACCTTTGTGATTGACCCAGCTTTCGAGTTTCATTCGGTGCTTGGTAGGGACTTCGCCGTCAGGCAAAGCGATCAGTCGCGGTGGGTGGTGGTCGAGTCTCTGGCCAACGATGGGATCGATGCCTGGGCCTTCGGCGCCAACGGATTCATGCTTGCTCGTGGGAAAATGGTGTTGACTGGCCCAGCCTTGAGAAGATCACGTTCTGTCAGCGTATGGCGCTCTCTCTGATGAGTAAGATGCTAGCACACTTACGAGTTGTCAGAAAATTGAATCCATTGCGAATATCGCTTTGGTAGCAAGCAAAGAGTAGACCGCGCTCACGCTCTGCAGCAGTGTCCGAGGTCTTGGCTGCTTTCTCCCCATCGCTGACTTCAGGCCCATACGGGATCCCGCGTCGAATGATCACTGCGTGATCGTGGCTAAGATCTGACCTCGGTCGCATTTTTCGCGTGTGAGCCGCGAATGGACACTTGTCATGCTTGTCTCGAGGCTCGTAGTCAAAATCATTGGATGCGTGTAAGCTCTCGTCCTCGTCGCTGTGGGGGTTTTCGTGGACGGGTGTTCCGTTCCTCCATCTGCCCATCAGGTATGCCGCAAGCTTTTCTGCTGGCTGATCAGAGCCTTGGCAGAAAGGAGCCTTGGGGCCATTTTCCTGGAGCCATCTAATCATGAGTAAGATTTTGCTTTCAACAGAATTGGCAAACGTGGCTTACTCTTCGAATTCGGGGACCATCTGCTGCAGATCTCTAATCACAAGGAAGCTACCATCATTGCTCCATGACGGCTGCTTCATTGGATCGCCTTTGTGTCCACACAGAATTAATCTATGAACACAAAAGTTAGCGAGCTGAAGGATGTCGTGAGTCCAATGTTTACGGACTCACCCTGCGTCCACGGCTCTCGGCTCCCTGTCTTTGGGCAATTTGGCGTCGGTAACAGTATCATCCAAGCCTTTGATGAAAGGCTGGCTAATTCCATCTGCATATCCAAAACTGTTCAGACGGACATTAGTACAAAACCTAGCGGGAAGCGCTCGAATCCTCAGCACTTACTGCTCTTTACCTTTAGCATCTCCAGGTCGGACGTGACCCTCTCTCACCAAGGGAAATGAAACAACTCCATCGTCGAGAAAGTGCTGAGTAACACTCCGGACCTGCTCCAAGATATCCGATTGAACACTGGAGGTAACTAGAAGGACGCCATCGATCTGACGCTGTGTGCGCCCATCGGTGCGAGAAGGCTGGTATTCGGGCCGGAGGTCTTGTGGATTATCCCATCCCTCGCCGACTAGGTCCTCGAACATGCCTACTTCAAATTGGGCGCCCCGAAGTTGCTTTTGCCGGAAGATCTTCAACAAATCCGGGTCCGTCTGGACGGCTTGTTGGTCCGAAGTTTGCACAAACTTGCCGAGCTACATACAGAATGGTAGAGTCAGTGCTGGACAGCCAGAGATGGTCATTTCACCCACTTTATGTAGACCTGACGATGAGAACGCGATGTTCACACCAGGGAGAGGTAGTAACGGAGCTTTTTTCCCAGAGCTCTTGTATAACCTTTGTGCGGCTCCTATCAGATCCTTCATCTCGCATGCTTTTGCGGCGGTAGTAATGCGATCATCGCTCGCAAACTGTTTCAATCGAGATTTGAATACATCCGGTTTCTGGATCTGAAAAAATAGAAAGGATTGAAATCTCTTGGGTAGTCCGGGCCTGGTATCAGTGAATATTAGCCAGATCTCTACTAGTAGAGAGAAGTGACAGTAGGACTTGCCATATGTCGCCTTGAATGTTCGTCTTCCTGATAACCGACGCCGCCATGCTTGTTGTTCGACTGAGGCCTTACGGTGGAGATGAGAACTGATGAATCGACAAACAAGTACTGAAGGGCAACTCAGGAAAGGCGTGATTATAAGTCCCGCAAGGCCGGAAGGCATTGACCAAGCTTACAATAATGATCCGGATTCCCACCTACTGATTACTATCCAATGAATGCATTCTGTTCAGTAGTCCGAGTAGGCCGGGTCTAGTTCGTCGATCTAATCTATAGATAGTGAATAGTAGCTGTTTGATATTTAGTCAATTAGTATTCAGCTAGACATGAATTCGATTATAGATCTCTAGAATAGTAGGTCCATTCATATTCGGTCGGACATACCACGGACTATACTATTCTTAGAGGAATTGTCTAGGAGATTACCCGAGGGCAGCTGTGACTTACAGCTCGCTGCGAAGATACGGGTAGAGGATATGTTTTTTTAGGGTTTAGAACGATCCATAGGGTAGAAGCTTAACAAGGATGCTAACTGTCCTTTAGAATGGTATCCAGGTGCGGTGTCCACCTCGACATCGCTGAGTAATATTGTCGCTAGGACATAGGACCGAATATTGAATATTCTCCTAATCATGGCTGAGACCCATATTCAGAAGACTAGATATACCCTCTGGGAAGTGAATATTCAATATTTATAATCAATGATCTAATCTGTATGTCAAGGCGCTCAGATCAGATTATAGCTATTGATCTGACTCCTGATCTGGATTAAGACCCGTCCAAACGGTCAACCTCCCTTCGTATGCAATTGACAGAGTTGGTACTTCCTAGCAGATTCAAAGGCGGCGTTTGGCACTCATCCGCGACGTACGACACATTCCGCCGAGCTTACAATCTTGGTAGTCATAGACCGCCGTGCTCCCCCGATGGAGAAGTGTATCTCTCAACGCCGTGAGTGTCGGTAGTGACTCAAAGCTACCACGGATAGCCACTCTCAGCGCAAGTAGACGACATAGCTAATACGGCGTCGGGATGATGGAACTGCCGAAAAGAGGAAGTGCCCATTAGCTGAAGTGGGGAAGACTGTAAGAGCGTGGGTTCGAAGCATGGTTCTTGTAAATCACAGCAGATCGCCATTGATGAGTGGTAGGTATCAGCTTCTATGCAGCCACCTGGTTGAGGACTCGATCGGGTAAGTGGAGGGCTGACACCACCAGTCATATTCAGTCTTGCTAACGGACCCGACGGACCGCTTCGGCGGCGCCCGGCCACGCAGTCCGACAGGCTAGAAAACTTTGTTCGTGCTCAAACGAGTCCGCAACCAAGGCACACACCAGGTGGCTGCATTGCTCGTTCAGACGGACCGCTTGAGACCATCACAATGATCAACGTCGCACGGGGACTGCATGAGAAATGTCTGCTCTTCGATCACCCAAAGAGAAGACATAAAAGCTTCGAGTAAGATCAGCTTGTAGTCGTGCCCACCAAACTTCATTCCACTCGGGAACCTCTTGTCCCCGACTTATTTTTCCCCTGGCACTTTTTTCGCTAATGTTACTCTGAGGATTCACGCAACACCATGAAGCTCCAATGGTTCCAGGTGGCCCTGGCTACTGCGGTCAACGCAAGCCATAAGTACTTGGAGGAAGCCATGCGGGGAGAGCGTGTCTCTGGATATGGTACTTACGACAAACCGTCCTGGGAACCCATATTCAAGGACCAGTCTCCACCTTACAAGGCGCACCGCATCACTCGTGAGGACTGGGATCTTTCATGCAGCAGTGGCGAGACCAGCTGCCGTGAGGCCATCGACGGCTCGAACTCGACAGCCTGGCGCAGCGAGCCTGATCAGAGTCCTCACATTACGATTGATCTGCACGATCATTACGCCGTCAGCGCAGTTGTGGTATTGCCCCCAATAGATCTGACCAGCTCGGCCGGCTTGATCACTCACCACAAGATTTACCTGAGCAATGACGCCCAACAGTGGGGTTCGCCTGTAGCCCATGGCATGTGGCCGATAACGAACAGACAACGACTCGCTGCTTTCGAGCCCACGTCAGCTCGATATGTGCGTTTAGTGGCCACATCTTCCAACGAGGGGTCACCATTCTGGATTGGCATTTCTGAGCTCAACATCTATGCAAATCTTTACACTAATCCTAAGAATTCCAGCCGAGGAACTTGGGGTCCCACCATAGACCTGCCTGTCGTGCCAGCTTCGGCCGCGCAAGTAGCCACTGGTCAAGTCGTGCTGTGGTCATCGTGGGCCGATGACCAGTTTCATTCAACTCCAGGCGGGAAAACGGCGATGACGTTCTGGGATTTTCGTAACAATACCGTGTCTAAACGGATCGTTTCTGACACGCATCATGACATGTTCTGCCCTGGCATCGCTATCGATGGCACGGGCAACATGATTGTAACTGGCGGTAATGATGCCGCTCAGACCAGCCTGTTCACCGCCAGTGAGAACAAATGGCACTCGGGCAAGCCTATGAAACTTGAGCGCGGTTATCAATCTCAGACGGCCCTATCAGATGGCCGGGTCTTTGTCATCGGGGGTTCTTGGGCAGGCGGGTCGAACATTGACAAGAACGGTGAAATTTATGACCCTGCAACTACGGAGTGGTCGTCTCTACCAGGCGCCAAAGTCGAACCCATGCTCACGGACGATATGGAAGGTCCTTGGAGAGCAGACAACCATGGCTGGCTGTTTGGATGGAGGAACCGCACCGTATTCCAAGCTGGCCCCAGCAAGAGCATGAACTGGTATTTCGTGGAAGGCGATGGTGATGTCCTGCCTGCGGGACAACGTCTAGACGACGAGGATTCGATGTCTGGAAACGCGGTCATGTTCGATGCCACCAAAGGCAAAATCCTCACCTTTGGGGGCTCACCAGACTATGAAAAGTCGCTAGCCCATGCAAATGCTCATATCATCACTCTCGGTAACCCTGGACACAAAGTTGATGTGCGACCCGCTGGCCAAGGTGGCGCGATGAATTATAAACGCGTCTTCCACACTTCGGTCGTGCTTCCAGACGGCAAAGTGTTCATTGTCGGAGGGCAGACGTTTGGCGTCGCATTCAACGAGGAGAACATACAATTCACGCCCGAGTTGTACGACCCAGAAACGGATATTTTCGAGAAGATGCAACGTAACAACATCGTTCGGACCTATCACTCAGTCTCGATCCTGGTACCTGACGGGCGCGTGTTGACCGGCGGAGGTGGGCTTTGCGGCAACTGTTCAGCAAATCACTACGATGCGCAGCTTTTCACGCCCCCGTATCTTCTAACCGACTCGGGCGACGAACGTGAGCGCCCCGCCTTTGTCTCCAACTTACCTCACACAGTCCACGTCGGCGAACGGCTGTTCTTTGCTACCACGACCAAGATTGCTTCTGCGGCGTTGGTCCGCATATCTAGCGCCAGCCACACCGTCAATACCGATCAACGTCGTGTGCCGTTGGTCCTCCGCAGCTATGGTTTCTTCAGCAATAGATATACCGTGCAGGTCCCGAATGACCCAGGAGTCGTCATTCCGGGCTACTGGATGCTCTTCGTTATGGACGTACATGGTACTCCAAGTGTCGCTAAGATTATTCTAATTACCAGCAAACAGAACTCAAAATCCTACACTACTTTTAGCGACGCGAGTAAGTTGTATTTATTCTAGATTTAAGAGGCGCTACGTTCGGAGCTAGAATATAATTAAATTCGGGTAAATACTCAAATAGGACATATTAGCATAGTAATTACTCGGATAGGAAGAGGCTTACTCGGATAGGATATATTAGTATAGGAATTACTCGGATAGGACTCTAATACATTGGCATAGTAATTACTTAGATAGTAAACATTAGTATAGGAATTACTCGGATAGTAAATATTAGTATAGTATTTACTTAGATAGTACTATACTATTTCTATATTTATATAGTTATACTTAGTATATAGAAAAGCAAAAAAGAATAAATACTATAGCTGTTTTATAATAATTAGTTTAATCCCTATAGTATAGAAAGGATACGATTAGAAACGCTAAATACTTAGGGACGCTAGGTACTTAGAAATAGAATACTATACGTATAAGAGGAGCGGGCTAATATTTACTAGAATACTATACGTATAAGAAAGCGTACTAATATTAACTAGATTACTATACGTGTAAGAAAGCGTGCCAATGTTTACTATCTAAGTAATTCCTATACTAATAAGTATACTAATATCCCGAAATCTTCCTATTTAAGAAATACTAGCCAATGTTACTAATCTAGTCCCATCCGAGTAATTACTATGCCAATGTTTACTATTTGAGTATTTACCCGTAATTAAATCCCTCTTTATATTAAGAATTAGAATACACCCTAACCCTAACCCCTAATCTTGCCTCGAGTCTTGAAAATGGGCGATGCTGTCACCAGGCTGGTCGCGAATGGTGAGCTCGAGTCGGCAGTCTTTGAGGAGCGATGCTGCGTTCTGGACCTTAATCGATTCGTGGATATTGACATTGATTCTTTTCAAGTGTCGATGGATGGTTGAGGGTATGGAGTAGCAACGAAGGACGTGGAGGATATGAGGAGAGACCTCGTGCTCCATTGGCTCTGCATCTCATGACCACAAGAGACCTCCGTGGCAAATGGTGACGTCCATGGAGTGATAGGAGAAGAGCTGCTGCTGGACTTCCTGATGCCAGAGCTTGGAGACTCGGCACATGGCAGCATACGCGTTGAGTACTTGACGCTGGTTCGCGCTTTCTGCCGACATGGCAGATTGTGATTCTTGTTGAAGGGCCTGTAGTGGTGGCAGGCCACCTTGGTAGAATGTCAGTTCGAGATGTGGAACGATGTGACGGTCAAGTCTTCACTATATCCGTTTCAACCCCTTCCTGATAGGACCCAAGTCGCAGAGGCAGGCACAACACGCCTGATCTTTAACTGGTGCACCTACTCGCTGCTCCTCATTGAAAACTTCATCCAGCCGCTAAGCCATATAGAGTGTGAAAGTGATGGCAATCTGTAGTGTGGAAGGTGCGTGCGTGGCGGAAGAAGTCACCATGAAGAGCCTGAGAAGGAGGTATGGTCACATCTTACAGGTATGTGCAGCCAGTGCTGGTATCCGATGGCATTAAGGGCGCCGCTGGTCTAAAGATTGTGAACCATCTTCCACCCAGCTTTACCGCACTCGCGCGAAGTGGTATTTCCACATTTTGGAGAAGCAAATTGCTGTATACGCCATTGCGCAACTCGCAGGCAGGGCGCCGAAGCGGGCGACGGACTGCATGGCTCTAGCGAAAAGTGTCCTGGTCTATCAGGTGATGTCTTCGTAGTTCGAATTGACTGCCGAGGCTCACAAGAGGTTTACACGTTCAGGAGTCTACCATAGGGAGCTTTGGGGTTGGGGTTGGGCGCGCGACCCCGCGTTGGCGTCGAGCCA
>JAASFE010005777.1:7437-17717 GCA_013365205.1 Pseudocercospora cruenta
GGCCTCGCGTTTCGTCAGGCAGGATGTCGATGAAATCGTCTGCTCTCATGGCTGCACGCGCACCCATGATAGCCTTTTTCCTCGCTTCCGTAGGCTTCTCCAGGTCTGCTTCGAAATTATACTCATCCGTAAAGAGGTTGTAATCTGGTTGGTGGCAGCGATTACATTTGTCGGGTTGCCCGTCGACCTTGAGCTTGAACTTGTTCTTGTGCCAAGTCTGGGCGTCCTTCTTCTTCTGGATGATTGCTGCCAAGCGTCTATTGCGTGCGCGATCGGATTCGTCCTCGATCCAGGGGGTCTCTGGATCGTCCTTCTCTCCCAGGCCTTGTTCTTTGGATTGCTTTCGATAGACCTGACGTTTGGCGCTCACGATGCCATCCTCCAGCTTCTTCGTGCGGAAGAGGTCCAGCCTCTCACGACCGAACTGATCATGAGTTTGGTAATATGGAACAGCGGCCTTGTCGTAGCCCGCTGCCAGCGTATGGTGGAGGCGGTTGGAGAGTGTGCCGATCATCTCGTATATCTGCGGAGTCAGAGTGTGGTCGATTCTCCGCGTGCCGAAAGACGTGAAACGGTGCTGGTAGACTGGTGCACTCGGTGAGAAGGGCACCAAGGTAGGCTTGGGTCTACCATTCTTGGCGATCGTGTTGATGAGTAGCTGCTGGCGTTCGATCATGTCGTTTAAAGAGCGCGCTGCCTTGGTAGGTATGTCTGAGACAGATTGTGGTGGCGCGCCTTTTCTGTCGATATATTCGAACATATCAGAGTATCGTGGCTCCTTGTCCGGGTGAGGTATGCGCAGGAGGTCGCCTTTGCCAGGAGCCTTAATGACGATCTTCTTCTTGGGCTTCTTGGGCGAGTCGTCCTCTAACTCGGATTCCTCGTCATCTGCATCCGTGCTGCGCTCATCATCCTCAACGGTCTCCTTACCATCCTTCTCCAGAGTCTCCTCCTCATCATCACCGTTCCCTGATCTCACAGCATCATCTTCTTCCTCATCAGCTTGCTCTTCACCGTTTTGCTCTTCATCATTCTGCTCTTCGGTAGACGCCGGGTTCGAGCCCATAGCGAGCTCGAGGAGGTTGCTCGGGAGACCCTCCTTGCCGACGAGATTTCGAGCCGAATTCTGCATGTTGCGCCTGCCCACGGCTGTAATGGAGAACACGGCGATGTCTTGATTGTCTTCGCCAAACATTCTAAAGGTACCGTTTTCCGGCTCCTTCGTATCCACCTCAGCTGTCAGGCTAGCGTACGTGTATGCGATAGAGCGGCTTGCCTTCAGCTTTGGGTACGTAAGCGCGATTTCGTTCGCAACTCCGGCTGCTGTAAGTGGTCTCGCAGCTTGACAAAGCACCCCGTTCATTGCCGCGCCCCACACTTCATTGCCGTATTCGAAATCGATAGACTCATTCTTTGTAGCCAACTTCTCGAGCCGCTCCAGCTCGTTCCCTAGTTCTGGGGAGGCAGCTGGTTCAGCTGGGTCTTGGGCGGCGATAGACTCAGACCGTGGGTCTCCTTGTGGTTGTTCGAACGGTGTGCCGAACCAAGTGGCGATCGGCAGCACCGGTGTGCCAGCCATTGGCAGTCGACCAGCTGGAGGCGGCCTCGGTGGTGTTGGTGTCTTCTTCCAGTCTTCTGGGCGAACGGTGAAGCGGTCAGGATTTGGCGCGCTGTCGCCCATATCAGGTTGTGCGCCTCGCGCGCGGCGCGGACTTCACTTTTGCTGATCGGTTTCTGGTATGTGGCGAGCGGCTATTGTGGTTGTTGGCTAGGTAATGGCGGTTGCTCGGCGCGACAGTTGACTTGCACCAAGATGTTGAGTGTTGATGGAAAGTTGAAGTTGCAATTCAAGCTTGAGATATATCTGCGCGAAGGTCCAAGCTTCCGCAAGTCGCCGAAGGCAACAGTCGCGCATGTGCGCAAAGCTTAATTTGCAAACCTTAATTTGGCGAAGTGATGCCAGAAGTCATGCTCGCAAGTGACGCCAACACCGGAATTCATGCTCGCTGGGAGAGGACTCTTTTGTGATATTTCTGCACTGAATAGGCTCGGAGCCTGGGTCTATGATACGTCGCAAATCTATGGAGTAAGGTACGCAGGAGGGAGATGTCAGGTATCCTCGAGAGGAGGAAACACCTGAGGATCAGGATCCAGGTACCGGTTCTGAGTGATCAGAGGGAAACGCAGGGTCGTAAACAGAGAAGGCAAGGTGTCGTTACGGAGGATTCTGCGATGAGCACCGACTTGCGTATTCAAAGGCGCAGGCGTGTCTCGCCATCGTTGGATGTCTTCCTTAGTGAGGCGGCGAACCGTGGGCACGAGTGCCTTAGCTTTCATTTCTCGCACTCTGTCCTCTGAGACAGTCGATAGACCCAAGGTTGCGCCCTGTTTTTGGGCATCATCCAGTTGTGTCTGCGCACGATGAGTGGAAGAGCTGGCGGACTTCAATTGCCTGACAGGCTTGCTTGCATTCGGTCTTGCGCTGCTCTTCGATACATATCCGGCTGATCGACTCGTCTGCTGCACTCCCGTGGGTGTGCTTGCGGCTTGGTCGATAGACTCAAGGTCGTCCTCTTCGGCATAGTTTGGCCTTCCCATGCCTCTGTCAGGCTGGCGGCGCTCGGGTTGCTGAATACCTCGTTGTTGTTGATCGTCGTCGCTGTTTCCGGCATCTTCCTCGATAGACTGGAGGTGTCTGGCCATCGGCGCTGCTTGTCGTGGCTTGTACAATCTCACAGTAGGGCGCATTTGATGGATCTGCTTGTCGACAACTTGAGAATCTTCGAAATGGTCGATGAGGTGACCGTTGGCCTCGCGGAGGTCGTCTTCCTTGACCCATTCATTCATTATGGGTTGTTCGTCCTTCCATTTGACGAGATATTCCATCTTCCCTCGCGAGAGGCGCTTTGACAATATGCGTTCGGGTGTCATTGCTGGCTGCTCAGACTGTGGGTCTATCGGCGCAGGAACCCGTGGGTGAGGTCTGCCGAAAGGGTCCTTGGTTGGGTTTGGGGCTGGTTCAAGTTGAGCGATTGATACCACAGGGTGAAACTTCACTGATTGCGGGAGCTCTAGCTCATAGGCCAATTTGCCAACTCTTTTCTTGACTTTGAAGGGCCCGGTAGCTTGATTGCTATACTTCCGATGCGTCTGTCCATGGACGCGATATCCGTGATGCAATTTGAGCATTACGTAGTCCCCTGGCTCGAATAACATTCGCTTATGTTTCTCATCGTAGCGGTGCTTCATGTCCACCGCTGCGAAGGCCATCGATTCCTCGGCTGCATCTCGAAATTGCTGGCGCAGTGTAGCGAAGTCCTTTGGTTGAAGATCTCGGAGACCAACAAAGGCGTCTGTGTTCAGATCGAAACCAAACAGCATCTCATCTGGAGAGATGCCGGTGCTCATGTTCTTTACACTCCCAAGGTAGGAGGTCAGCGAGGGAAGCACGTCTGTCCATTGGGCATCCGGATTGGCTGTCACGAAATAGCGAATGGCAATCTCGACAGTCTGGTTCGTGCGCTCGGACTGGCCATCTGTTTGAGGATGGTAGGCGGTAGACGCAAGGATTGAGGCTCCCAGGAGCTCCATGACCGTAGTGAAGAACTTGGATAGCCATTTAGGGTCTCGATCGCAAATGAACACCTTCGCAACTCTCCAAGAGCGTTCTTGGATAGCCGTGAGGTATTGAGCTGCCCAGGCCTCGGCTTTCCACCAGCATTTACCTGGCAACAACATGACTCGCTTGGACTTCTTGCAAGTCACCGTGAGCAGGGTGTCGAAACCTTCGTTGGTGGGAGGGAGTCCCACTATCCAGTCTGCTGTTTGAACATCCATCGGGAGCCTGAATTTTGGGTCTATCGGGTGGAGCTGGCCATACGGCTTATGCCTGGCTGACTGGTTGGCTCTACATCCCGAACACCAATCGATGTATCGTTCAAGATGTTTGCGGCAGTTCCGAATGTAGAAACTTGCGTTGACGCGATCGAGGGTGCGATGAAAGCCTGCATGGTGTCTGAGGTCATGTGCCATCTCAAAGATCTCGTGAGTGAGGCCTGCAGGGATACAAAGCCGGGAGTGATGTGAAATGGGATCGATGTAGTAAATGAGGCCGTCTTCGCGGAAAAAACGAATGCCTTCCAGGGACCTCAGGTCTATGTGTACATCGTCGTGCGAGTCCAGCATGCGCCACATGCTGCGGGCTGCGATGTCTTCGGAAGACCGCAGGGAGTTAGGCTTGGGGAAACACTTGGGCGCTTCGTGCGGATAGACCTGGGGTGTCGACCCAACGGCATCGTCTTCGGTATCCAGAGCGGGATCGTGTTCGGCATCGGGAGACTGGTCTCGCTGCTGTGATTCCCTTTGTCTGCGTCTCCGCTCGCGATCGCGGTCGCGCCTCTGCTTTCTTCTCGCTTGTCGATTTGACATTCTCTCTGGCTGAGCTTGCTGTTCCTCCTGGTATGCGGTCTCGATAGACTCAAGGACTTGCAATAATCGTCGCCATGGGCGATCTTCAAGATACGCTTCCCGGAGCTTTCTCTTGAAGTCATCAGAGAGGGAAATCACGGTCTCGACGTACATCGATGGCACCTGTGTGATGGTTTGGAAAAAGGCAGGAATCTCGTCGTAGGCCTGGTATTCAAGTCTATCGATCGCGGAGAAAAAGCAATCGGTGAAGTTGATCCCAGAAGGGGAGAGGACTTCAGCTATATCGCAGGAAACCAGTGCAGGAACGCTCAAACAGAAACTTGGAAGGCCTTGCTGGTCGGTAGACTCAAGGTTCGATGCCATCGTTCCAGGGCCAAATCGCGGTACAAGGCTCGAAGATGTGTTCATAGACCTAGGGTCTCGAAGCATTGCGAACATCGCCGGTATCTCATCGAGGCCGCTCGCATTGAGGTCGTTCTGCCTGGGTGACTGCGTTCCTCGCAAGCGTGAGAGCGCATCCGGTGCGATATGGTTTCTGCCTGGCCTGTAGATGATCTCCAGGTTGGGGAACTGTGAGATGTACACCGCTGCTTGGATTATGCGACGATTCAAACTCGCTGTGGAGACGGTTGTGGCGATCTGGGTTTTCTTCGCTATCGCGGTGACTGCGCTGTGATCTGTAACTACGATAGTCTTGGATGCCGCGTCTACCATATGCGAGGCTCTCTTGATTGCCCAAACAACACCGAACAATTCGAGTTCAGTAGGCCAGTATCGGGACTCCGCACCGGTGAGCGCGTGACTCGCAAAGCCCAGGACCTTGAGTCTATCGCGCGGAAATTGCTTGGATCTTCTCAGCCAAGTAGTGCTGTCGACGAAGTCGGAGATAGTGTCATCCTTCCTGGCCACAGGTTCAGGTTCTTCATACTGGATTTCCAGGTCTCCTTCAACTTGGTAATACATCACACCGATGCCAAATTCCTTTGATGCATCGACGTCGATGTATAGGGTAGACCCAGGATCGAAGTGCCACAGAAAACCGTTCTGATTCTCCTTCCACATGGCTTGCATCGCTTCCCATGCGGTGTCCATGTCTGGCGTCCAACAGAGCTTGGCGTTTCGCATCTGTGAGCGTCGCTTCCCGCCCTTTGTTTGCGTAGCATTGTGATCTTTCATGGCGGCGACCTTTGCTTGCTGTAAAGGCAAGGTAATCTTTCCAAAATATGGCACCGTAGACCTGAGGTATCCGACCAATCCCAGGTAGTGCTCGAGCTGTTCTGCGTTAGTAGGTTTCTGCAATTCGCGCAGAGCGGCAAGCTTTTCAGCTTGAGTAGCAAAGCCCTTCCCGTCTACCGTCCTGCCTAGCATTTCCACAGAAGGAAATCCCAAATATGCTTTGCCGGGTTCCAAGCTGAATCTCAGCTTATCCAGCTTGCCGAAGACACGCTCAAGCAGGTTACAATGAGACTCCAGGTCTATCGAACCGAGAACCATGTCGTCGATGTACCCATTAGCTGAATCTCCAAACTCGCGCAGCACCCGATCGAGCAATCTTTGCACATGCTGGACACTGTTGCAGTATCCCATGGCAGCGACCTTAAGGTATTCCTGTCCACGGGCGGTGTTGACAGTGAATTTCCAGCGATCTTTCTTTGCTACGGCGAATTGGTAGAACATAGACCTCGCGTCTATCACTGTGATGTATTTGCATCCGCGCAGCTTGGCTACAATGTCCTCCTGCAGCGGGAGTGGGTAGGTGTCCTTCTGGGAAATGCTGTTCAATCCTCGAATGTCAAAAACGACGCGAGGCTTGCGATAGGGATCGCCGTTATCGTGGAACAAGGTCCTCCAGACGACAAACACGGGCCATGCCAGGGGGGAAGGTTTGCCACTGAATGCCATTTTGTCCTGGGCGTGTAGCTTATCGAATTGCTTGTCCACCTCAGCGTTGTCGGTTGAGGACATACGGTAGACTTTGCTGCTGAACTTTTCATTCTCCCAGCCAGGCTTGAGTGGGATCTCAAGCCATTCCTCCTCGGGGAGGTCGATTGTAGTGCCCCGATCTGTCCACAATTGCGGGAACCTGCCTGCGATAGACCTAAGGCGAGCGGCTGCTGCTGCGTCCGGGTTGGCTGCGCAAATGGTCACTCCTGCAGAAGTTTTGATGCTGGCCATTCCCTTGTCCACAGTGATCTTGGTCGCATCGGGCTGGCAGTCCAGGTCTATCAAGTCGGCTTGCTCCTCTTCGCTAAGTCCGTGAATCGTGTCCTGAGACATTGGGATCGGCGACGCTTGTGGATTTGCTGATGTTTGATCACTTCTTGCGGGCATTCTAGCAGTCAATGAAACTCGCTTCAGCTCGGTAGCTGCAGTGTCCTCCAGAATGGCCAAGGACCTCGCGTCTATCGGACTAGCAGCATCGTTTCCGCTAAGTCTCTTCGCGGACGAGCGCGTCCTCGCGTTCTGGACTCGTGCTTGTCGGTGAAGTCGCTTCGCAGCATCTTTGTATGCCATTGAAGCCGACTTCAGCTCCTGCATTATCGCGTCCTCCAGAAGTGGGTCTGCAGCCAGAGGTATGCCGCCCATCTTGCGCTCCATAGACCTGGGGTCCGTGTCAAATTCGTCGATTTGACAGACGTCGTCAAGTCGCAGTTCCTGTAACTCGCCTAGCCTCTGGTGTCGCGGTATCACGAGCACTCTGTCGTAGCTGAGATTGCGGACTTGGACTGCTGGCATGTCCGCTCCCGCGATATGCCCGCATATCGCTGCTGTGTCTGCCAAGACGGTGTCATCCGGGATGAACTGAAAGTCCCGGTCTATCGATTTGAGGCGCTCGCGATCGGCGACTTTCACTGGTACCATAGCCGCTGTGCGCGGAGGAAGTCGCATTCTGTTGATAGACTTGACATTGGCGCGCAACACGCGATCGGATCTAGGCGAACAGGCGACGGGCATCAAGGCACAGTCGTTCTCCGTCATGGTGACATAGCCAGCCCCAGTGTGGATGACAAATCCTGCCGGAGTCATGACATCCATTCCCAGGAGCATGTTGTGAGGAAGATTGGGCATAACCCTCACTGGCCATTCGATATGGGCCAATGCTGGTTGTCGAGAGCGCTTGGTGAAGACAGGAAAGTACATCGACAACTTAATCCATTGATCGCACTGAGTGTTTCCAGCTAAACTACGGAATTCGAGAGGCTGTGACAGATACTGAATATTGTCTTGACCTAGTTGAGTGACCAGCCAGTCTCGGTCTATCATTGATGCTTTGGTACCAGTATCGAGACAGATGCGTTTGAATTCTCCCCCCGGAGTAAGGGCGCAATTTGCCTCCACGATGTCATAGTGCCTAAAAGCGTAGGCTGGGTCTCCCGGCGGGAGAGTAGCGGTGCATGGAATGATCTGAATCTCTGGGTCTATCGTTGCCGCTGGAGAACTATGGTGTGTTTCGCGAATGTGATAGACCTGAAGTTTCAAGCTATCGATGTCGTCGTGTCGACGCTTGCCCGTCGGTAAGCCAGTTACAGCGCTATTCGCTGCCAATTCCCGTGGCAAAAGAGTAGCATTATCGGCGCCCTTCATTAGCGCTGTCAAAATGCTGTCATGATTGCTCGTCGGCGCTGAAGTGTGCTGCGAGCTAAGAGACTGAACTGTCCGTTCGAGTTCCGCTGGGGAGGAGTGACAGACCTGAGCTGCCATGCCAATCGGTGCTGCCTCCTGTACCGCCAACACGACTGAGGGAGAATCCGCTGAGGGTTCCGCCTTATTGGTACAAGGTATGTTGATACAAGGTGTGTTGGTACAAGATGTGTTAGTACAAGATGTGTTGGTACAAGATGTGTTGGTACAATTTGTCGCATCGATTTGAAGGCTGCTGGATAGACCTGCAGTCTGGGACTGCTGCTGTTGCGGCGCAGCTGTTGACGAACTTGCTTCGTCGATGTGAAAGCTGTTGGATAGACCTGCGGTCTGAGACTGTTGCAAAGATGCTGTCTGCTCATCCGGCGGTGAGCATCCTGGTGACTTGAGGCGATCGAATATCCCCGATTTCACCAGGTATCCTGGAGTTGCCGGTAGACTTGAGGTCAAGTCCTGCGAGCCAGGAGTGACCAGATTCACTTCTGGCTCGGGGCATTTCCCGAGACCTGCTCATGAAGCACATTTGTGCGCTTCCCAGTAGAGTCCTTAGGATGCACCTGATCGAGGTGGTTCTGGAAGAACTCGTTGGCTGAGCGGAAGTTTTCGCCGCACATATTGCAGCGTGTCGGACGTCCGTCTTGGCGGTTCTTTTCGCGAGGCTGCTGTGTTGCGACCTCGGGTCTACGGCCTTGTTGCTGAATGTAAAAGGCCTGACCTGCCCAAGGATTTGTAGGAGGGAGATCCTGATCTCCCTCGGCGACAGCATGTCCTGCGCCATCCTCCTGCTCGTACCAATCTTCCGGGTTCTCCTGCCAATCTTCCAAATACTCACCGACTTCCTCCGAGCCATCGTAATCGTCACCCAAGCTTGGGTCTATTGGCTCGTAGTGATTTACAGGAACAGGTGGTCCTCGCGCGTTTCCTGAAACTTCCCTCATCGGCTGTCTCAGATTCGGATACCACGGGAGGCCGCGGGAATCGGCCATCTTCTCGTTGGCGTTTGCGTTTGCGGGACGCTGCTGGTTTGGGCGACCATAGACCTGAGGTCCAGGGTAACGGCGCTGTTGGGAGAAGTTAGGTTGCTGCCGATTGAAGGGATTATTGTTGCCGAAGAAAGGCGCGCGCCCAGCGTTGTTGCGAGACCCAGAGGAAAACCTTGGGTCTACGAACCTACCCTGCGCTTGGTCGCTGCGCCTGAATTTCAACTTACCGTTGTAGTGATCGGCTGTCGTGCTGCCCGGAGGGTACAGCTCTACCCATGTGGCGTAATGGGCTTGCATCGTGTCGATCAGAGTCTGGTGAGTCCAGCCAGGTGTGGGTGTATCCAGGTCTCCTCGAAGTTCAGGCGCGATTTTGCGGAAGGCGAAATTGATCTGCCCAAACAACGACTCTGTTCCACTCTGCTGCGCGAGGCGCATGACATTGATGACGTATTCGCTGACACTACGCCTGGCTGCGACTTCCTCGATGCGATATCTCTCCGATTCGAGTTCGCGAGCGGCAACAAGCGGGTCCAATCGGAACTGTTCGAGCAGGGCTTCCTTCCACCGGTCAATGCCGGGACCGGTCTGAAGGAGCGTGCGGCGATCATCAGTGAGGGCATGGAGGTACCATTGTGAAGCTGAACCTTGGAGGCATCTATAGAGTGATAGACGCAAGGTAGCCGCTGTATATTCGCCAGCCTGAATCGCAATCTCTACGCGAGTAATGAAGGCAAAGACGTCTCTGTAGTGCGATGTGTTGCCTATGAAAACCACGGGACCCTTTCCTTTACTCTCCGGGAGGTCCTTGTTGAAGTATCCGATCTGCTCAGGCTTGAACTTATGCGGAGCAATCTCCTGATTGTAGTTGTAATCAGAAGGAGGATTTGGAGGGGCGTACGGAGGACCGGCAGGAGGACCAGGAGGGCCGGGTGGACCTGCAGCATCATATCTCGGGTCTATGAAGTTCCCACGTTCCTGGGTAGACCTGAGGTTGCCGGCTGGCGCATTTTCAGGCGGAAAGTAGGTCTGAGTCTCAGGCCTATGTCGACCACCAGCAGGCGTGTAGCGGTCGGGA
Source organism: Pseudocercospora cruenta (assembly GCA_013365205.1). Lineage (NCBI taxonomy): Eukaryota > Fungi > Ascomycota > Dothideomycetes > Mycosphaerellales > Mycosphaerellaceae > Pseudocercospora > Pseudocercospora cruenta. The sequence goes on from JAASFE010005777.1 coordinate 17,566, forward strand.
AAGGTCTCGCCAGGCATGAATCGACGAGCACCCTGGCTCTGGTTATATGACCAACCTGCTGCAGCTTGGTCGTGGCCTGCTCTTCCATTCATATGCCTCTGACCTTCTTGTCGCTGTTGTCCCGGCGGGACATAGTGATTGGTCTGGGGCGT
>JAASFE010005777.1:26376-37351 GCA_013365205.1 Pseudocercospora cruenta
GTAAAGACGCGCTTGTGCATAGAAGGTGATTTGCTAGAAGATGTCATTGGCCTCGGGTCCGGCCAAACGGCGTCGAGGTTGGCCCAATTTGTACATCTGTTGCCTCCAGAAGGAGATTCTGTCTCTTGGCAGCTGCGCGATGTTTGCCTTGCTGATTGCGGAACCGAGGCTTGACACAAAGTGCCCTTCGCGAGAGACTTGCAGTGGAGATACACAGGACCTCATTCAATGCAAAGCGATCTCTGTCGTCCAGAAGTGGGCATGGTTACCCTCGAAATGCTTCAACAGCGACAGAGTAATGCCTGCGACCGGTATTCAAGGAGCATTGACCGTAGCTTCGACATTCCACCGCTGACCCATGTTCTGTCACTATCCGCGAGCATGAAGCTCAAGAGGCCGGCCACCTCAGCAGGAGTTCGCACTGTCCTGCACTGCTATGTCGATGCTTTCAATGCTTGTCTTGAGCGAGTCTGTGCTCCTGGAGCGCAAGGCTTGACGTCCGGCTGCCCAAGCTCTTATCTGCGCAAAAAAAGGTCGTCGCGGACCGGTCTGTCGCTTTTCAGGCCTTTGAACTCCATCTGCAATTGAGCTTGGAGTCGTGAAGCGCCTTCCTATGTCCCATGCTCGAGCTTAAGCAAGTTTGATTGCAGGTGGATGCGGCGTGTTGAACACTTGGGGTGGCTACCATTTTGGACGACATTCGGGATCTTCTCCATTCTGCGTTGCATCGCCGTGTCGGATAATCATGCCGTTCGAGGACCACAATTCATGAAGCCGAACGATCCGTGTCGTCTCGAATTCGGTCGTGCTCCAGTCACAGGCTCAGACCACCTGGCTACGAGGGTTGATTAAGTAAGCGCCTAGTCTACCACGATTGCTACGACGCCGACTGTCGCGCCTTCGACACCACATCCAAGATGCTCGACTGATGAGACTTGTACGAGGTTCCTCGCTGACGTCTAAGCCATAAGAAATGGCAGAGCAGACATTGGCGATGGACGTGGTGGACGAGATGATGACACGTAGCGAGAACTTCATTACATTATTTTTTGGCTATGTTATCCAGGATCACTTCTTGAATGGATTCCTGTTTCCGCTGGTTGCCATCCTTGCGCCAGGGTACTTCGAATCTGGACCAAAGACGCTCTTGCCTGCTGGCAAGTTCGGGCAGTCACCCAAGGTCTTCAGTACTGGCTCCATCTGTGAACCAACCAGGCCCAACACAGTGCTCAATGTGGCACCAGAGAAGACATTGTCCAAGAAGCTTGGTGTGTCCGCACGAATAGCCTGACCAATGAAGCAAGCCATGCGCTGAGGGTCGGACAAGTCCTCGACACTGTTCACGAAGCCGCCAGAGATGTCACCAAGGTCAAAACCGTCGAAGCTGTTCACCTCGCCGGTGTTGCCGCCGACAAGGCAAGCGGATGGGTATGATGCGCATTGCTGGGCAGTGGAGATGGTGATGTCGTCAAGCGTCCACGCATCGTCGTTGTTGCGGCGGTACCAGTTGTCTGGAATGCGCTCATGGCCGTACGTATACTGCAGATTGCCGCTGGCATCCTTAGTGTACGAGAAGAAGCTCATGAAGACCTCTGGAGTCAGGAATCCTCGTGGCTCGGTGGCGCTGTGGTTTGCCAAGAGCTGAAAGGCGAACATGTGAGCACCGAAGGTGAAGGCGATTCCGGCGTAAGGTGGCGAGAAGTAGTTGGGATTTTTGGCGATGGAGTACTTCTTGCGGTTGTCGGAGTGCTCAGCCAAGACTCTTGGAGTCAAGTTGCCGCCGGTCCTGGCCTTTGCAAGGTCGAGGAGCTCCTGCATGAAGACTGGGTACGATGCGCAGTTCGAGTTCATGCTTGGTGCGAGCCAGTCACCGCGTGTGATAGATGCATCACCCTCGCTGCGAAGATGACCGTAGGCACAGATACCGGTCTCGTTGCCGAGGAGGTCGCCCACGGCGCCAAGTGACTGCGTCTTGTCGCTGTGGTAGCCAATGCTCCAACGTCCTGAGACTGGATCTCCGTTGAAGAATGAGGTTGCAGTCTGGAGGAATATGGTGGCAGTCTTGTCAAGGCCGAATGCCTCCCAAAGACCAGTGTTGATGGCATTCGCATCCACGATACCATTGCGTGGCAAGTATCCTAATGATTGGTTAGCGATCACTCCGACCTGATGTCCTTGGATATACTGACCGTGATTCGCTGCAGCATTGAGACCAGCACAAGGGCCCCGAATGTCGCCGGGTCCCGGTGCTTGCCATGCGTGGTCACCAGATGTCGACACCAGCTGGCTTGAGGCATCGAACTTGTTGAAAGAGGCGTGCAATGGCGAACCTGGCCATTCTGGGAATGGAATGGCACCATCTGGAACACCCACTTGGCCTGAGTAGAAGTCAGTCCCGAGTCTCGATGGGTCTCTTGGACAACTTACGCTCTTCCATACGCTGCTTCTCCACCATCTGGGCAATGTGTGGAAATGCCGCTGCTGCATTGAGCAGCGCAGCTGTTGCGAAAGCCTTGGAAAGCATGATGGCCGCTGGATTGTTCTGCAAGGGAAGGATGCTGCAATCTTTACACGGCCATAAGAGGAGGTATATATTCACTCTCCTGACCTGCTTCCTGGATATCCTTCTTTCCGGCGGCAAATGCCTGATACATCGTACGCTCGCACACTATCTCTGAAGTTCGCGGGGTATGTTGCACTAAGGCCATGAGGCTCTGATATTTCAATCTCAGAAAAGCAGCCCAGCCGGATGCAGGACCATTTCGCATGTCACCAGCGCAAGCCAATGCAGATCATAGCAAGCTAAAGACCCTTCATGGCTTGTTTGAGTGCAAGCTATAGCGCAGACCCGCCTAGCCGGTACAATTCTACTTAAGCTTCTTTGCTAAGGTTAAGTGCGCTCGCACGATCTATTTGTCGCAACAGCCACAAGAGCGCCAGCAAATGGTCAGCAGGTCTTGTGTCCTGCCTAATCCAGCTACACCGACGATCTTTTGCTCGAAGGAGTCGGCGTATGAATATGAAGAACTGCCTCAAGAACAGCTAGCACGCATCACAATACGACTTCTCCAAATTTCTCCGAGCCAACTCCGTCGAATCTGTGGCAGGTACTGCACTCGGAAACGCGTGCTGTGTACCGTGGAGCGCCGTTCACATATGCCGGCAATGATGACGAGCAACAGGAGGCTGTGAGTGATCTCGCGGCATGCCTTCATGCAGTGCCTGCAAGTCAATGCTACTGCAAGAAAGAGCGAGACCAAAATCCGCGATAGTGTTCCACAAACTGCGAAGTTTTCCAGCTGATCAGAAACGATCAAGCAAAACATCGGCTGACAGAAAATGCTACGATCTGCACACAGCATTTCATGCAGCGCCAGAACCCTGCATACTGCGACATGTACGCCACGGACGTTTGTGGCAAAGACAAGCAAGAGAAGATTATTGATCACCTCGGCGACGCTCTGCCGCCAGAACTTAGGAGAGAAGTATCAAAGTACCTGGCCCTCTTCGACTAAAGCGCTCATCGCTCTTCCAGATCGACTCGACAACGCGAAAGTCTCATGAAAGAAGGCATGCCTGGGTAGAGAAGTCAGCCTACAAGCTGGATGCTGAGAAGACTACGTTCGGCAAGGTCTGCACCTCCGACATAATCCAATACCTGTCGACCGCTCTGCGCGAAGAGGACCGACGCCCTCCCAGCTACTCGCACGCTTTCTCTGCCGGCCGCCCTTCCTGGCTTTAGTCCTGATTCTGTACCACCGCAGCCTACTTTAAGAGGCCCATTTTGGTTTTGCATGGTGTCCTGGAAGCGCATCGATGCAAGTAGCTGCTATTTCTGTCTATACTCTTTTGATAGGCCACTCAACACATGAAAGCTTACTAACAGACCACATGCGTCTGAGCCTGAGATGACCAGGGAGAAGCGCACGGTCGGCAGTCGTTCGGAGACTCGCGGACCGTCCATAAAACTCCACAGAAACGAATTTCGGACGCTTCTATGTGGACACCGTTCTGGGTCACACAAGCTCGACAAGCAAGGACTTTTTGCGCAAAAACGCGTCTTCGTCATGACCTTTTGCAGACGCAATTGTCGTGCCGCAGATTACTGCCGCAGACTCTCGTCGAAAATGACCAGTCCGAAGCCTGTCGTCGATCAATTCTGATTGGTACGCTTCGCATCCGAGCGTCCTCGCTTGCCTTCAGGAGAGCTTCACCTGCCATCTACACTCAGCTTCGTCTCCGATATCAGCCATTTCCATCCAATTTTTCCGTCATCTCAATCGCATCCTGCAGTTCGGAAAAGCGGAGTGATATATGGATCTGTGCAAGAATCATTCACTCCCCTGCGTCGCACCGTCAGTTTTGTTACAGGCGCTAAAGGACATAGTCGCCTACCGCAGTTCTGCCATGCGATGCACACGCGATGCGTCCTGCCTTTTGTGGTAACAATGGACCCGTGGCGGCTGTCTCTGCAATGCTAGCCGTCTGATCTTACCACATCATCCAAGTTCAGAGCTTGTTTCTTGGTATGGAAACTCCACTTCTTGCTGAAGAGTCGCCACAGCCCTGCTCTCGGGGAGCGTGGCCCTGCGACGCGATGCTGCAATGGAATCCTCAGAATGGAGTCGCGAACATGGTCTATGCAGGTACCGTGCACCGCATAGATTGATCGACGAAGATGGAACTCCAGCATTGTCGTGAGCAGACACTCGCTCCGAGACCCTTTGCTTCTTCTCCAGCTTCACTCAACTTCAGACAGCCTCTCGTTGACCTCCACCTGTTCGTTGCCATTCGTTGTCGATTTCATCTGGAGTTTGGAGTTTATCCTGCAGCTGCTCACGACACCTGGTGCTACTTCTGCCCAGATCAGGCATGACAGGAGTGATACCACAATAGCTGTATCCTCGCCCTTTCGACCCTTGCGGCTACAGTCATGACGAAAGTCATCTTCGACGATAACGCGCCAAATGTGGCAGCCACGATCATTATCCTGACCTCGATCTCCCTCATCGTATATCCTATGCGAGTGTATACACGAGTAAAAGGAAACGCTTGGGGATGGGATGACTGGTCCATGACCTTTGCGTTAATACCATTTGCAGCTCTCAGTGTGTTCTGCCTCGGAGGCTCATTTCTCGGCATAGGAGTGCACAAATGGAAGCTTACTGCTACTCAGAATGAGACCGGAATGATGGTAAGCTTGATCATATCACATCAATGCTTCACCGTACTTACGCATACAACAGTGGTTCTTCTTCTTCGAATGCTTCTACTGCCTTGCAATCATTCCCATCAAGCTCAGTATATCTTTCATGCTTATGAGGGTCGCTGGGCCGAAGAAGAATTACATCCACGCGCTATGGGCGATGTCCTCTCTTTTCGTCATCATGAACCTGATCAGCTTCTTCTACATCGTATTTCGCTGCAATCCAGTGAGCTACGCCTGGAACACAAACCAGCCAGGAGGTAGCTGTCTACCAAGCACAGATTTGGCAGACATTTACTACGCCGATACAGCCGTGAATATCATCACGGACTGGTTCTGCGCATTGCTGTATGTGATCCTTCGAGGACCATCAAGCACAATCAAGCTAACATCAACTAGCCCCATTCCTCTCCTCTGGGACCTAAAGCTCAACACAAACTCCAAGATCTCGGTCGGATTCCTCCTGTCTCTTGGTGTGCTAGCCTCGCTGTCGGCATGCATCCGCCTCAAGTACACTGTCAACCTCAACAGCAGTGACGACTATCTCTTCAGCGTCGCAGACGTACTCATCTGGGGATTTGCCGAGAATGGTGTTGGGTTCATTGTCGGTTGCATCTCAACACTTCGACCCTTATTTCGCAAAATGTTTCACTTGGGAGACAGCACCGGTGGCTCAGGCATGAAGCTTTCTGAGGGCTATGGTCACAGCTATGGCAACAGCAGAGGAAGACTTGAGAACGGGCATGGAAGCGGTTTCATGGACCCTCCGCCTGCGTACAGTGGCGGCAATTCCAAGGGCAAGACGAAGACTTCACGAATGCGAAGCAGAACACTTTCCTTCCGTTCCTGGAGGTCTTGGCAAATTCGTCACGCGTGGTCTTGCCTTGAGAACCACCAGAAGTAACTTGAGAGCCTTGCGCACCGAACGCAACGGCACTATCCAGCAGAAAAAATGTCAAGCAGATTCAGTCCTTTTCCAAAGTCAGTCTTGTCGACCTGTCATATATGTACGAGTTGGACTCGAAATATCTCGAAGTTCGAAGCGCCGACTCTTTATGCAGCAACAAGCCTGCATCCCGGAAAGCTGCTGTTCCGCTGCCAATCACTTCAGACACAGCTAAGGAAAGCGACATATTCAGCCCGTTGTGATCTAATTACCGCACCAAAGCGCAGGTCTGGCAACAGCATGGAACTGTCCACCGATTCCGACGATACGAGTCTTCAATTAGAACTGCCGGTGAGGTGAGTTTAGGGTTCTTGAATCAAGCCCGAGCAGCAAAAGTGTCAGCCAAGTCGACCAACCGGTCTTGAGCCGGCCCTCGCGAAGTGGAGGTGGATTAAAACGTGGCTCAAAGTCTGGGGTGTGGGGAATGGATGGCGACAAAAGGACTCGTTCCGTTGACGAAAACTTCTCTCCTGACTTCCCACCTGACGATCTTGCCTGCTCTTATGCTTGTAGCATGTAGCACACGAGTTGCCATGCGGTACCAAGCAGGGCAATAGGTATACTTGGAGCCACGTTTCGCAGGAATCCTACATCGGCGAGACATCCTGAATGGTGGAGGAGAGCAGGACCCTTGATGCCCCGATCAACAACGAATGCAACCTCACGCCTCGCGAAATGCTTGGAAGAAACCCCGCTTCAGGATTCATCGCATGGCTGCGACAAGGACCTATTGCTTGAAAGCTTGCGCTCTTGGCGTAACTTGTGAGATGTTGGTTGGTCTACTCCCGGCGAAATCGCTCACGCAATCAAATGGCCAAGGAACCACCAAGATTCGGTTCAAAGACCGGCAAGGTGTCAGTGGCTTTCCGTGAAACCTTGACAAGCGATCATGCTCCGATATGTCCTTGGGCGGTCCCGACGTGGAGAGAGTGCGGCCGCGTTGTACTTTGTTGGTGTTCAAAGGACTGGCATGCTTGCAATGTGAGGCGTTGCTGTGGTAGCATTCAGCTTGTGAGCTCGATTCGGAAAGCGGTAAGGTGGAGTGCACGCGAGGTCACGATGGACGCTGCACGACCGCCGCCCAAGCAAGGGGAGCATTGAAATGCCCTGTGGTTCCCCGGACGCTCGAGCACCTTATTTGTTTCCTTGGGTTTGCGGAGAGACACGCAGCTCTTTTTGATTTCTCGTCTTGCTCGTTGGAGTTCAACGAGCGAGCCAGCATCATGGGATTTCAGATTGGAAACATATACGCCATCACGGCTGTGGCCGTGATAGGTGGTGGTCTCTTTGGTGAGTTGCGTCACGCATCTTGTCGCCGTATCATGTTAAATAACAAGTGACTCAGGCTTCGACATCTCGTCGATGTCAGCCATTTTGGGTACTACTGCCTACAAATGCTACTTCAATCAAGGTCCGCGTGGTCCTGGATACGACAACAGCAATGAGTGCTCAGGACCAACTGCCAGTGTTCAAGGAGGAATCACAGCAGCAATGCCGGGTGGCAGCTGGCTGGGAGCTTTGGTTTCTGGTTACCTCTCCGACATTTTTGGCAGAAAAAAGTCTATTATGATCGGCTGCATAATTTGGGTCATCGGGTCGACCATCATCTGCGCATCACAGAACATTGGCATGCTCATTGTTGGACGTGTCATCAATGGCTTCTGTGTTGGCATCGAATCCGCGCAAGTTCCAGTATATGTCTCAGAAATCGCTCCACCTTCGAAACGTGGTCGGCTGGTCGCCTTCCAGCAGTGGGCCATCACCTGGGGAATCCTGATCCTCTACTACATTTCATATGGCGCATCGTTCGTTGGCGGTCAGGACGTCGACAACTACAGCACCACCGTCTTTCGACTGCCATGGGGACTTCAGATGCTTCCCGCTGTGCTGCTCTTCTTCGCCATGTTCTTCCTGCCAGAGTCGCCGCGTTGTACGTGCACAACACTTTACTTCAACGAGGACCGCAACGCTGACAATTTGGTACAGGGCTAGCTCGTAAAGATCGTTGGGAGGATTGCAAAGCCGTACTGACTCTGGTCCACGGCAAAGGCAACCCTGACAGCCCGCTTGTGTCACAAGAGCTGCACGATATTCGCGAAATGTGCCATTTCGAGGCTCAAAACTCTGATGTCACATACTGGGAACTTCTCACACCGAAGCTGATCAACAGAACGCACATTGGAGTCTTCACGCAGATTTGGTCGCAATTGACTGGCATGAACGTGATGAGTAAGTTCCTGCTGATGTTTATCGCTATTCGGCCGGGACTGACTCTCGACAAGTGTACTACATTACCTACGTCTTCAGCATGGCAGGCTACAGCGGCAACGCCAACCTCCTCGCCTCTTCAATCCAATACATCATAAACGTCCTCATGACCGTGCCCGCCCTAATCTGGTTGGATCGTTGGGGTCGTCGACCAACCCTCATCATCGGAGCCTTCTTCATGATGGTTTGGATGTTCACCAACGCAGGAATTCTCGCCAGCCGAGGAGAAATAGTCCCCGGAGGCGTCGACGGGGTTGCAGCAGTATCCATGCGCCTCCGTGGAGCACCCGCCAAAGGCCTCATCGCATCAACATACCTCTTCGTCGCATCCTTCGCACCAACTTGGGGACCAGTCTCCTGGGTCTACCCACCAGAACTCTACCCGCTACGAGTCCGAGGCAAAGCAGTAGCCCTCTCAACTTCCGCGAACTGGGCTTTCAATTGTGCTCTGGGAGCTTTTGTGCCGCCCGCTTTCGTCAACATTCGTTGGAAAGTCTACATCGTTTTCGGGGTTTTCAATTTTTGTATGCTTATCCATTCTGCGTTACTGTTCCCTGAGACTGCCGGCAAGACTTTGGAGGAAACGGAACTTATGTTTGAGGATCCTAATGGTATCCCTGGGATTGGGACACCGCCTTGGAGGACGAGGGTGCAGTATCATCATGCTCTTGCGCTTGAGCATGGAGAGTTGGCTGGGGAGAAGAAGGCAGATTTCGCTGAAAGGAGTCCTGAGAGGCATAATGAGTCTGTTGAGGCGAAGGCATGATGGGGAGGGTGCTGCAGAGAAAAGATGTCAGAGAATGAGAGATTGTGTAGCTGGAGTTGTACTATCAAGATTGTGCAGAGGCTTTGATTCTTGCATTACGAGGCCGGTCTTTGTTAGTGACTTGCTGACTACCTCGCATGTGCCTCGCATACGGCGTCATCGGAGAACTGCAGACCCGTACTTCTTTCGTTGAAGAGCTCTGGTAGCAGTAGTCAATGTTTTCCTCCTTAGGCAACAGTATTCCTTACTACGACCTCGCGAGCGTAGGATCGCCGTCTGACACTAGTCGAAATAGAATGCAAGAACGACTGGATTGCAGGGGTCATGCGAAGTCCGTCACTCGTATATTCTTATTTTCAAAAACCCTGAGCTTTTGAGCCGCGGGGCGGGTAGGTGCTGCCCTTATATAGTCTACTATACTATTTCTACTATTACTCCTATTACGCTATACTAATTAATTCTATTGTTTTCCTAATAAATAATATAAGCTCGTAGCTTTATTTTAATATAGATATTACTCTAAACGATAGTATTATTAGTATATAAGAATTAAGCGTAGATATTAGCTCGTATAGCGAGTTACTAAGCCGACCCGCTAAATACCTCGTTTCTACTTTCTTAGTATTCTACGGTCTATCTAATATACTAATATATACTATAATCGTAAGGTATTAAGCTTATATATAATATAAGAAGACTCTTTATCGCTATTACCTCTACCCGACGGTATAACTACGTAGGACTAGACCGAGTTACTAGAGTCGCAAATCTAGACTATACCTCCGCCTCTAAATCTCGAAGAAATATAACTACCTAGCGACGCCTTAATATACGATAATATAAGCGATATTATAGCGTAGAAAGAAGATTTAATATATACTTAAAGAGATCTAGTAGATATTACTTTATTATAAGACGCTTAGTAGTAGGTGCGGCGTACTCGAAGTTAGTCTTCTCGAGAAGCGGAGATTTAGCTAGAATAATAATATACTTAACCGTCCCTACCGGCTCTCTCTATAGTACCTAAGCGCCGTACTAAGTAGAGCGAGGAAGATACTTATTTATTAGCGAAACAACTAGAAGCGGAGGTTACCGCTACTCCTACGGGTACTAAATCTACTAGTAAGAGGAGGACTTCTTAGGCAAGTTTATTAGTAAGTACTTTAAAGAAGGCTAAGAATATCTAGTTTAAGGTTTAAGAGATATAATAAGACGATATTAGCTTACCGATAAGTAATTAACTATTACTAGTAGAAGGACCGGAAGAACCTACGCTAGTAGAATAAGAAGTAACTATTATAAAGGTTACTAAGAGGGTTAAGAAGCCGACTAAGAAGGCTATAAATACGCCGAAGCTATCTACGTCTAAACCGAAGCCGTCTTCGCTAAAGCCTAATACTATTAATCTCGAGATCTAGGTCTACTTTAACCGTAAAAATCTCGGTAAGGACTATACTATAATAAATAGTAGTACTATTAATCTTAAGCGACTAATTAAGGTAGCGGAGATAAATATTATCGCCTATACTATTAAGAAGGGCTTTACTTATAACTTAATCTACCGTTACTATAAGATCTAAGCCTTACTAGTAAAGAATAGTAAGCCTTAATCTAAGGACTTCCTTATAAATAGATCGTAGTAAGACTAGATAAGTAAAGGCCCTAGTATTCTTAAATACTTCCGTTAGATAGCTCTTAATAAGAAGTATTTAGTAGAGGTACTAAACAAGAAGGTTATTAAAGAGATAATACGGTACTATAAGCTAAAGTACCCTAATAAGAATAATTA
>JAASFE010005779.1:56437-144877 GCA_013365205.1 Pseudocercospora cruenta
CGGTAAACAACGTAGAGTATATTAATAGCGTAAATCTAGGGCGACTCGGTTACTAAATTAGGTATAAATAATTAGATCTTACGTTATAGTTAAATAATATAACTATTATAGACATTTCGAAATATCTAGAGTAAAATAGTAAACTATATAATATAGCTTATCTATAGTATATAGATAATTAAGATAATATAAATATACTAAGTAGGTCTACGAGTTAGGCCTAACTAGAAGTCTAGAGTAATTAATATAAGCTTAGTAGGGTAGCGACGACGTATTAAGTAGAAGGCGACTAATAAATAAAGATAAAGGACTATACGCTAGCTTTAGATATAATAATAAGATAAGAAAGGACGCGTTTATTAGATTAAGGTAATTTTCTAGATATTCTAAAGAGTATTAATCCTATTTAATAGTATTAGCGATATATATTTTTTATTAATCGAGTTAATCGAGTTAATTAGGTTAATCGAGTTAATCCTATTAAATAGGATTAACTCGATTAATAAAATAGTTTTTATAATATATATAGAGCTTTTTTATATAATATATAGATCTATCTTAAGTCTCTCTCTTTTATTTTATCTCTTTTCTCTAAGACTAGACTTATAGATTTAGGAGTAATCTATACTATTTTAGTCTTCTATCTTATAGATATAAATCTAGGCTTATAACTTATCGTACTAAGGAGGGCTAATAGTATTATAAATAAATCTTAACTATTATAGAAGCTATAAGGATAGTAGGGGCTAAAGTAGGAATAGTAAGTATATTGTTATTATTGTCTATAGGTTAGAGCTGAACCTGAAAGGTGTTAGCTTGGATTAGTCACATGATCTAAGTCATGTGATCCAGCCTGCCTTGGCATCACCTGCCAGGTCACCAACTGGACTGTATATTGCAACAAGATACACGTTTTTATCTTTAGCGTGTTAGCTAGAACGCTGGAAAGTGGACGAAAGGTAATCAAGTCCGAGACGAGATGCCATAGTTCTACGTTGCTTGTCCAGACCGCGGTCCTTCGCAGATAACGGAATTTCCATTTCGAGATCGATGCAACGGAGTGTAGTGAATTGCTAGGCCATGGGCATCATTCATCACTTGCGAAGTCATCTCGCCTCCCTGACCAACGCCTTCTCAAACCCTTCCATCAACTCCCCCAGAACCATCCCTTTCAACTCCCTGAACCCTCCGTTCTCTTTCCTCTGCCTCAAACATAATTCCACTACCTCTCTAGCTTCAATCATCCATATCGGCATACAACACGTTCGATCACAAACCACATGCATCAACCTCCCATTCTTCATCTTTGCGGCGGACTTCTTGCATCGAAGCCATTCCGACGAAGAAGAAAGACTCCAACGAGACGGAGGAAATGTCGATTCACGCTTCCGGTTGCGCCTTGGTAAGATTCTTGGATTGATGGGCGAGGAGGTGAGGATTATATTGAGTATAACCACTCTAACCGGATATCCTTCCATTTTAAGGACATTGGAGGTTGCATGGAAAAGGTTTTGACGAGTTCCGAAATCTGTCAGACTTCGATGTCGGATTCGAATGTGATCGATGAAGGTGCGAGTAGGGTTTGGTAGCATGAGATACCATTGCATACAGATCTTGAGGGTTCGGCCATCGACAGATGAGAAATTGTAGTAGTAGGCTAGAGATTCCGCGTAAAGTTGTTTGGAGGTGAATGGTAAACTGAGCCCCGACCCGCTTCGTATATTTGGGTCGAAGGGAATTGTGTTTTTGAGGAATAAATACTCGTAGATGATGCAGCGGAGTTCGTAAGGGAGAGAAAATAGGGACATCGTTTCTCTTCTGCTGGTTCTTCTTCTCGGGTGGCATGTCATTTTGGAAGGAGTAGGGCCAGGCAATGTCATGGTCCCACGAACTTCAAGATATGATGCTGGGACATAACCTTTCCTTCCTTGGTGAGAGACACACCACCAATCCGAACCCGTACTTTGTATGATCAGGACTTCTTCGTTTGCGGTCACTGTGAGTTCGTCTCTGCTTGAGGACTTGAAGTCGTAAAGCACCTTGGCTTTGAGCAATGTGTCGCCGGATTGTGGCGTTCCAGAAGTTCGAGAAAGTAGGGCGGAGGTTTGGATGTAGTTCTTGCTACTTGGACAACGATTTGCGATAGTCCAGATTTGCCATGAATGTTGTTGATCTCGTGGCCAAGGGGCTTGGTCGGATTCTGTAGACACTGCCATGATTTGTAGATGGAACTCTGGCCAGAGAGGTAGACCATGCGCACCCTTGAACGACCTAGAGGTTGTCAATGTGGTCGTTGCCTGCTGTGCCGCGTGGCTCTGATTACGCTACAATCAGCTGAAGTAGCTGCCTGAACGAGATGCGCGTTCTAGCTTGATGACGGGGCTGTAGCCAGATTCTAGAACGTGATGTGGTTAGTCGATGCTGCGTTTATCGTCAGTGGTCCTGAATTCTGGCTGTGCGTCAATATTGGAGTTTGCTGTAAGTGTACAGATTCGCTTTATACAGTTCATGAGATGAGATCCTCTCGCAAGCCAAGCGGATCCAGAATGAATGCCTGCGCCCGCTCTCTGCCCCAATTTCTACGCCGTCTAATGCTCCTAATTTTCCTACAATGCCTCGAAAAGCTGTCGAGGCATGCTTGGTTATCAAAGACACGAGAGAATTTCTTCATACTATCATCGCAGCTCCTTCGTCCCCTTCTGTACACTCGGCACCATTTAGCGAAAGGCGTGCGCAAGCTCCGTCAAGGCTCCACAGAGAATCTTGCCTCACGATTTGCAGCGTGGACTTTTCTTCCTCCCAAGTGCGGACTATCGCTTGCATTGCCGCTACCTGCATGCACTGTGCGCACCTCGCTCGTGGTGTGGAGTCCTACTCAAACTTGTCGCGGCCGCAAGCCGCGAGCGAGTCCTACTCGACCTTGTCGCTGCCGGCGTCGGAACCACCTGAGCTGCCTGTCACGGATATGCTTGGGTCGACGGCGATCATTTCGGCGAGGATGTCGAGGATTGGCTAGAGACGGTTAGCATAGTCCAAATTCTGCTTCCTGCCCATTGATACACACCTTTGGCACGGTTTTGTCGTAAATGCTGATCAGTTCTCTGGGCTGTGGGTAGACTTTCAGAGCCTTGTAAAAGCATAGCGCAGCATCGACTGGGTCGCTTCCATCTGTGCACATCGATTCCCCTCGTGCGACTTCCTGCATGAAGTATGCCTCGGTCTCCTCTGGGTCTCGTGGGAAGCCGTCCTCGTTGGCCTCGTCGACAACAGCGCGGATCTTCTGCTTTTGCGCGTTCTCGGCAGCTTTTGAAGCTTCCACATTCGACTTCTGAACTTTCTTGTGTTGCTTTTTGAGGTATTTTCGGAATTCGGGATCGCTTCTTCGGCGGTGATCGAAGTAGACTGCGTATGCGAGAGCGCCAGCTGTGACAACACCAGCTGCGGCCACAGCGATGGTGACGATTGATGGACCCGATGAAGGTACTGTCGAGGCCATCGTGGTCGTCTATTGAGGGTGTGCTCTTGTCGCGATATTGATTAATGATTCGATTGATACGCGACGATTGTGTATACGATGAATGGAAGTATGCACAGTCTGTATAGTGGTGTGGTCAATGGGTCTGCTCTGCTGTGGTTGAAGAGCGCATGAAAGTTTGTAGAGGAGCTTCGACCCTGCCCTGCCCTGCCCTGCACTTGGACTGGCACTGGCACCGGAGATCTGGCTTGGCGAGGCTTCCGTCATGTCTCCACAGCTCCCGACAGCTCCTCCATCTCGAATACTACTTCGACTGTATAGTGTATGGGGCTGAATCGGGGGCAGTAAGAAGGACGAAAAGCACCATATGTAGGCGTAGTCGCCATGTCAGAGTCGAAAGGCATATCGCTGCGGCGAAAGAAGACGACAGCGACCACGCGACCGAAGATATCCGGGCCCATCAACAGCACCGCCAGCAGCATTCAGCAGTCTCAGTCTCGCGAGCCATCCACCAGCAGGAATAACAGCTCATGGGCCGTCGGCTCGCAAGATACCGCCTCTCAGTCGCGTGAGAGACCGCGACTGGGAGGCGACACGAGCGAATTGGTCAAGCGACGATATTCGACGCGATTCGCAGGCGGCATCCCTCAAGATGGCCCAGCTCCGCCCATGCCTGCTATGCCTGCCATGCCGGCGCAGCATGCGAGTAGTGTGGCAAGGCCAGATACTGCGCGCCCTTCCACTTCGAGAGGACGTGCAAGTCCAGAACGCGAGAGAGGAAAGGGCAAGCTTCAGGTAGACATGCGTGCATTGAAGGACCCCAATCTCCAGGCAGAGAAGTACGTCCAGAGTGTGCTGGGAGACGCCACAGAGCAGGACATTATCGCCTATCAAAAGGACCTGCAGAACGTCAAGTCGCATACCGAGGCCGATCTGCAGCACAATGTCTACCAGAATCGCACGCAGTTCATCAAGATCTCGAAAGAGGCAGATAAGCTCAAGAATGAGATGCGCACTCTACAGACACACATGACGGAACTGACTGGCGCATTGGGACATGCGACGTCAGCAGGTGGTGCAGACGTGAATTCCGCGAGCACTCTCAGCCTGGCCGACCGTAAGCGCGCGAATAGGAGCAGCGTTGCGAACCTGGAAGCCATGTGGAGCACTCATCTTCAGACATTGTGGAAGCGAGTAGAAGGCAGTCAAAAGTACCTGCCTGCCATTCCAGGTAGACATATTCTCATGGAGAGTCAAAGATGGGTGGAGTTAAATGCCGCAACGTGGAAACCTAGGAGACGCGTGGCCTTAGTTCTGCTCAACGACCACTTGCTTGTGGCGAGTGAGAAGAAGAGACCAGCTGAAGCAACTCCGCAGAAGAACAACAGGCAGAGCATGTACGGTGGTCCGCAAGCCTCAACCACTACCCTGGTAGCCGATCGATGCTGGCAATTGAACGAAGTTTCGCTGGCTGACATCTCGACTCGCGCTTCCACAAGTATTGGCCACAGCAACAGCAAGGAGAACAAGAACATCGCGAATGCAATCAATGTTCGAGCTGGGAACGAGTCCTTTACATACGCCACCAGCGACTCAGGCGACAAGCTGAATTTGATCGTCACGTTCCGCAAGGCGCAAGAAGATCAGCGAAAACAGCTTGCAGCGGAGCATGCCAGCCGAACGAAGGATGTTGACGCGTTTTCTGCTCCTACAGGTCGCGATCCTCGATCTCTCAAGAAAGCCGCCGCAGCCGCTATCGAGGCTGAGGAGTCAAAAGGCTTCGGAGGGCTGAGTCGCAGCAATTCCATTCTGGTAGATGTCGACGGTCGACCACAAAGTATCAGATGGGTAGAATCGCAGATCGATGCCCTCGACATTGACATTGCGTTGCAGCGTTTCGAGGAAGCTGTAGACAGAGCAGAGAAGTTGCGAAAGATGGCAAGAGGCATCAAAGGCAATCAGACTGCGCAGGAGATCATTCAGGCCAAGGTCAACGAACGCGCATTGAAGCTTGCGAACTCAATCTCAAGACAACTCAGCCATACGAGCGGCGGCATGGAGAGAACCAAGGAGAATGTGTCCTGGTTGCTCAGGCTCGGGTTCGAGGAGCTGGCTCGAAATACTTACCTTTCTTCCCGCACGGCCACGATACGTTTGCGAACACGACAAGTCACTTTCACTGGAGATCTTGTTCCTTACGTCCATGCATATTCGTACGTGGTCTTCACTCTCGCCCTTTACACCTTCAAGACCTTCAACGCGTCCTTTCCACCGACTTCCGGATCTGCCGTCGTTAAGTGGGCTAAGGAGCGTGTTGATGAGTTTAACGACTCGCTACAACGACAGCTCAGCACCGTTGACCGCCAATCAGAAATGTATAAGGACTGCATGGCTGCTGTCACCGAAAAAGCTGCCGTATTACATGAAGTCGGCGTAGACTTCCGAGGCCTGGTTGCTCGAGATTTGCGAATCGAGAGCGACGGACATATCAACGGCGATACACCAGTAGGCCTTGGAGTCTCCGGCACGTAGAACGAGTCTGAGAACGATGATGATCTTGCTGCGACATACGCTGCACAGCGCAAACACGCAAAACCACCACCGATACCACCTCGGCACCCTGGACGTCTGGACACTCATATCGCGCCGAGCCAGGCGCGTGTTGACAGTGTGAGAAGCATGATCCTACGAGCCAAGCGCGAACGGATCGAGCAGCATAGCTCTGGTGGATCTTGACGGGATCATGAGTTGTTGAAAGAGCTGCCGGCACGAAAGAAAGACCAAGGCCCTTTTGGAAAGCATACTACTGCCAGGATATCAGAATTTTGGGAACGCGCATTCCGATGCACCAAGACAACCGCCGAAGTTCACAGCGACTTGCACTTCATGAGACACTCGATTGCAGCAATCCACGACTAGCTCATCATTTCTATGCCAGCGCACTTGCACACTCATTGATACTGGTCAGAAGGCTAGCCGAGCGTCCGTTGAAGAGCATGAAGGTTTGGAATAGCCGCAACATCCACTACTCTCTCTCTCACTGGCGCGTGTCGTGTGTCGATGTACGATCATGACATTCCAAACCGCGCGATAACTGCCTTTGCAACGATGGAGAAGATGAAGCACCACGCGCCCTATCGCATGTTCACAACTCGATTCAGCTCTAGAAATGGAGAAGGGCACGAATATGTGGGGGAGAGGTTGAGGTATCATACAGGTGTCATTCCTTGCCCACCAACATTGTTCTCGTTGTCAGAGAGCCAAATTGGGCATACGGCGGGACATTCGCTTACCAGAAGCACAAAAGTTGAAGCACAGTCCTCGCAACAGAGCCCCACGGCAATTGATCAACAACGGAATCACCAGGATCGCACCAGATTCTTGAGACACCACTCGTACGGCAGGTGTCCTTCGTACCTGCATCGGGCGGTCAGCGGAAGGCCAGCGTCGCCAGCCAATGCCGGCTGATACCGGACACATCCGAGATACCACCGTCAAAATGTTGAGCAAGACGTCAGACCAGCCTATGACTGAAGTATTGCTCGGTCCCCGGCGGTAGATAAGGTACACTATGAAAAGATGATGATGCGCTGTCGCAGCACTCGTACTGCTTTGCATCTTCTACCGTCCATTGCCAGTGTACTTCTACCGCACGTGACCTCTATTTCCTCGCAGGCGATCCCGGTGCTCGCAACCTAATGCCAGCCTGAGACTGAAGTGCTACAACCTTTGGCGCGAAACATCGTATAGACCCTACAAGTTTCACAAGGCAACCTAGTCCAGCTCTACTAGAACAAAGCACATCTTGCCTAGGTACAAAGTTGTCTCGCGCCAATCTCCTGGACCTGTCCTTTGTCCCAAAGCAGTACTCCTCCACGTATTCAGGTCATCCACAGCCTTGCAGCGCCATGGAGCATATGCACGCCTTCGCGCCATTTGGGCCTCCAATAATCGGAGCACATTCTTCCCAAAGACCAATGCACAATCGTCGCCGCTCGTCAACAGTCGCTGGTCTCGATTTGGGAGAATTCCGCCAAGCCAAAGCTCGTCGCCAATCCACCGTCGATACCAAATGTGAGCCAAAAACAAAACAAGGCGCCGTCGAAAAACAAGAGTCCATGCTCTCTGCCACAACTCTCGAACGCCACGACTCCAAATTCCAACCCATCAAGCAGACCTCCCGCTTCCTCTCCCTCCCAGCCGAACTCCGCAACAAAATCTACATTGCGCTTTTCGAATCCGATTCGCCTCTAATAAAACCCACGTACACTTTACCCGGTATCATCAAAACCTGCTATCAAATCTTTCACGAATCAATCGGTCTCTACTACAGTACCACACCTTTCCGCTGTCTAGACGAAGCTTCCGCAGTTTCCTGGCTCACGACGCTCCCTGAGCGTTACCTGGACTTAGTTCTGGAGGTGAGGTATGATATGCGGTGGATCATCTTCAGCACACCGCTCATTCCGGTTCCGGGAGCTGAGGGGTGGTTGTTTAGGAGCTTGGTGGAGAGGTTGGAAATGAGGGAGAGGAGAGTGGAGGTGGTGAAGGAGGTGCTTGGAGGGAGGGATGAGGATGGTGGGTGGAGGGCTGGACGGTTGAAGGTGAGTTTTTATAGTAAAAGGATGATGGACGGGGAGGGGAATCGGAACGGGATTTTGTGGACTGATAAACCGGGTTTGGCGGAGAATTCAATGGAGAATGAGTGATTGATGGGATGGGAAGGGGTGATAAAGAGACAAGGATAGTTTCAGGACGAAGTAAAGCACTTTGAAGACTTCTTTCGAAGATGATACCATAGTTGAGCTGAGCAGTGCTGTTTCCCTCCCCTTTTTTGGTGTCGTGCTTAACATACAAATCGTAAGCATTATCGTCACAGCTTGCTAATCCTCATTCAGAACCACAATCCCATTCAAAGTCCGTAGTTTCCAAGGCAACAGTGCTGATTGTATCAGAATGTGACGATGGGTAGTCAGAAGTAGAGTGCTGGCGTACTGCTGCTCTTCTCCTCGTCTAGCTCATCTGATTCTTTCCAGAAAGCAGTGGGACCTGCTGGGCCGTGCATGTCGTAGTCCCTGTTTAGCATGAATTAGTGACTCGGACGATCAAACGCCCAGATTGAGAAGTACTCACTTGTCGAACCAATTCCCAAGCACACCTCTCGCAGACTTCAACCCACCAACCTGGATGCCTTCGCTCCTCCACCTCTCCTCACCATGGAATATGGAGAAAGTAGTCCACCTGATCTCTCCCTCAGGAGTCTGCCTCACACTACCTCGTATCCTGGAATTGGCATTGGGATCCCAACTCGCATGCAAACTCCGACTCGTGCCGCGGAAATGTACGACTGGAAGTCTCTCGCCCTGGAAATTGCTCCAATCTCCATCATCTTCAGTCTCGTCATCGTCGTTTCTCGATCCGGGTGCTTCGATACGTGTGACTTGCAACTTGATGCGAATCAGTCGGATGGCTAAATGAGTGTTGTATTAGTGGGATGGACACGTACGATTTCATTAAGTTCAATCAAACCTTCTTCTGTATCAATCGGTTCTCTCAGTTGAGAGCCAGGGATTCTTTCGCTGAAGTTGAAGGCGTAGAGGTCGTTGTAGTCAAGGAAGCACACCACTCGCATCCAGCTTCCTGACACGCCATAGGGATCCATGGCATCGAGAGAAAGGGCGAGTTCTCGAATCTTGTAGTCTTCGTCTTCAAGGTGCGTCGGAGGTCCGCCGATTCTGGGAGCTGATTTGTAGGATCCGGGTGTTGCGCCTACCCACGGATCTCGCCATACCATCGGGAATCGACCATCTGATCGATCCGTGAACTTTCTCAGGTTGAAGCCCAGAACGATCATGATTGCTTCGACCTTTTCCCAGTCGACTCTTTGGCTGCCATCCTTCATAAATGGTCCCCAGAGTGTAGCATCTGTGTACTCGCGTAGATCGTAGACTTTGCTTCGTGCGTAGGTGTGGGTGACTCTGCCGGCTGAATGTGATCGAGTGCACACGGTGGATGTGAGTGAGCGGTCTGCATGTCTTCGCAGCATGGTGAAGAAGGATCTTGTTGGTATTACGTCGATCGGCACTCCGTATAAGCAGTGCAACTTCGCACTTGCTTGTCTCAGCTCCTCTGTATCTGCTGCCATCTGGTCGTTGCCGCCTGCGCGACCTGGTGCGAATAGGCTGCTCGCGCACAAGAAGCTGTCGACATTGTCCGTGTTTCTGAATGCATCTTCAAGCAATTGCATGTTTTTGCTCTCATCTTGCTCTAGATCTGCAAGCTCGACTAAGCGAGGGATCTCTTGCGTGACGAAATCGAGATGTCGTCTTTTTGATCCTAAGTCTTCTGTCTCGAACAGCTTCTCAAGCCTGACTGCTCTATGTAATAAGTCTTCGTAATCTGGCTCTTCTTCGCATCGTGTGGGCTCGTCATATCGTCTAATGTATAGGTCTTTGTGGAGTAAGCGATTACTTCTGATATAGCTGTTGAGGACTCGACAGGTCTGGGACAAGGCCGAGAGGTCGGCAAGCTCGATCTCAGTGAAGATACAGTGGAGGAGTTCGTGTGATAGCTCAAGCAGAGAAGCCATATTGGTGGTCATCGCATTCGCGTCTGTTGGCCCAGCCGTGGACATTAAGTATACAACAGGTGTGCTCTGTGTTCCTTGGCTAGGACGGAGGGTGGTATGGAGTCAGGAGGTCAGGCAGATCGATGAGGTATGTAATTATGAGCTTCTTGAGCGGCTCCTTGAAACGGCGGACTTTACATGCTTCTTCTGCCGCTCTACGCCAGATCGCTGGATGCTCTCGATGACGCTATCGTCGTCGTCTATGCACAGTAAGTCCGGCTGAGGCCGAGATGGATTGGCGGGGTAGTTCTACTGCTCTAGCGCCAAGAAGTGGTCAATGCTGTCTTCTAAGCAAGCCGGGAAACGCTTAGAACTACTCTTCACTCCAATCTCCGCTCTGTTCTCCGTCCTCAATCACAACATCTCTGTCGACTAAACACCAACATACAAGACATTACCAGGCCAAAATGACCAAGACTCCAAGCTACACGCGACATCTAGAAGAGCATTTCCAAGCCTCGACTCCAACGCCAAGTACATAGGATCTTTGAGGCGATGTCGCGTGCCTATAAGGGAGGGTCGGACGGTCGACAACACAGCAATTTTCAACGACGCCCTCGTAACAGTTCGCGTTCTCGGTCTTGGAGAATCCGGCAATCCGCTCGCAAATGCATCGTTGATCATGATCATTTGATCTACTGCGCGTCATGGCCAGATATTCCTCACGCTGTGAAGGCATGCTGTCTTGAGTCGCAACTTGTACGCTCTGCGCTTGATGCACGAGGCTAGACTGCTGTCTGCGACGCAACGACCAGGGCTTGAGCCGTGTGATGGAGTTGCGTGCCATGGCAACATCCCCGAATGCTAGCCAGAGGGCATACGCCACACAAGATGCTGCGCCGGCCGTAGCAAATCTACGCACAAAGCCGCAATTCCTCTGCGAACTGCCAATGCCGCTCCGTACTGCTTGGCGAATATGCAGTATCTTTGCACAAACAAAGCTTCCACCAGAAAGCTTTGTGCTATCGAGCGTGTCTACACAATGGCATTGTGGCCCGACACAATGCATCGCTCTTTGTTATGAGCTGTGGTCGAAATAAGTACATAAACGCAGCATGTCAGAACCATATCTCGTCCAGTCACTTGGAGGCCGTTTCACTTGCAAAACATTCACACTGCAGGCATTGTGAAGAAAAAGCAATCGAATCGACTCTACTTATAAACGACTCCGCGCGCTCGAGACCACAGTCGGTGCATACCGTTTCTACCAGCATCCACCACACGACTCGAGAACCACGACTGCCAGCATGTTTTCCTTCTTCAACAGCAGCGCTCGCAAGGCGGGAAAAGATGCGCATGAGGCGTCGACGACCGAGGACATATCCTCTTGGCAGGTCGTGGAACCGCAGGACGACAGCATCGTGGGAACAGAGCTAACATCTATGTCGCCTCGGTCTCCTCACGACAGCCTCATCTCGCGCACAGGCGACGACTCGCCACTCCCGCGCAGGCTCGGGACAGGTTTTCCTTCCACATCCATTCGAAACACTCACTCGGCAGTCACTCGTGCCACTGAGCACAATCCCATACCTCTCGAGTCGGGCCCTAGCCGTCTCGTACGTAGGTTCTCCGCTCCTTCCGGGAAGCCCTTCGAGCGTTTCGAAGGGGGCTCGATCTCAGATGACTGGGTTTTCGTGGACAGCGAGAAGATCACAATCCATCTACGCGGCCACGAAATCGAGGTTTGGAAATGCTCTGGCCTGGAATGTGATGGCACATGTCCCAAATCTTGCCCCTTCTACCGCCGTGATATCCGCGGGAGAGCTGACAGAATGCTCAAGAAAGCTAAAGAGACCGTCCAAGAAGTCTTCGAACGGGACGACGAACCAGACCGCACGAAGTTCAAGGCATTCGTGACCATCGCCGGCGACCTCGCTGATGATCTTGGCCGTACGATCAATCATACGCTCTACGATTAGAGCAGTCGGACGCTCGCGAGAGCTGAGACTTCTAGTCCTGACAAGAAGCAGTAGCAGATCCGCGATCGCGGTCGTCAGTAAGTGGAGACTCATAATATAGAATGGCTGTGAAGTAACTCGCTGCTCATGGTTTAGATCGACTAAGATCAAAATACAGGAACACTTTTCTCCTCGCAAATTCCATCTCGTCCCTCTCATAGTCTCTTTCTGCAGCTTGATGATACGCAGCAGTGTGTTAGCATATGCAAGCCAAGACGTCGAGGAGACTACTGTCCGCAAGCGAACATGCTGTAGCAGCAGTCAACCAGTCTTGAAACGTCGATAGATAACAAGCTGAATGATCTGCAGAAGACTCCCAGCCCTACTGGTCCACATAACTGGAGCTGATGCCAGCTCTCACGGCTCTTGACAAGGTCTTGTCGGCACTTTCCACATTAATCTGCAGGTTTCATGCAAGAAATGCGGAGTGTGCATGGCATGTGAGACCAGAGGCATACGCAACGCCATCGGCGCCATGCTCTAATAACCTGTTACTGCAGCAGACCACGCATACGCCATATCTTCCGACAAGTCAGCTTCTGACTATCGAATGCCTGTCACATAGCTAAAGCTGAGCTCTTGTGCTACGGCTGATCGCAACCTGAATGTCTGAATCCTCCGGCCCGCATGCATGGAAGAGAAGTGTTATATGACAGGCTCGGGCACCAGAGTCACTTCAGCTTACATTCCTTGAACATCCACTCAAGCTTCGCAGTATTTCAAAGGCCGAGGAGCAGCCCGCCATGATAGCGCATCCAATTTTCGCAGCATGGCTGAGTTTCATCACAGCACTCATACTGCTCGCAATTCATCATGTTCGCAGGGTCAGCATCAAACTACCTCCCGGCCCCACGCGTCTGCCACTAATCGACAATATGCTCGACATGCCTCCCAAGGGCGGTCGCAATTGGGAACACTACACCAAGCAGATGGACCTGTATGGTATGTCTGACCTTGCACCATTCTATGCCACTTCAACTTGCTGACATTTTCAGGTCCCATCACATCTCTTACCGCTCTTGGAACGACAATCATTCTGCTGCATGACTTCAACCTGGCAGAAGAGTTTCTGTCGAAACGAGCTGTGATTGCTTCAGACCGACCGCGTCCATTCTTTCTGACCGAAATGTGAGTGTCATACTCAATATGCTGTCAGGCCTCTCATACTAAACTTGCTAGGTGCGGTTGGAATAGAAACATTGGCTTTATCCCATACGATCGCCGACTACGAGGCATGCGTAAGCACATACACTCGCTACTTGGCACGCAGACCGCGCTGGCAGACTTCAATCCTGTTCAAGATATTGAGACTCGACGCTTCCTTCTACGAATATTACGCAAGCCAGATCAGTTCCTCAAGTACATCAAGAGGTAAGCTCACGAGGGATCAGATTGTATGTAGTCTACTGAAATTATTATTGGGCAGTGAGGCGGCTGGCATTATGCTGAAAACAATCTACGGCTATGAGACCAACAGGGAAGGGAGTGATCCTATCGTATTCATCGTGGAAAAGGCTTTGGAGCAAGCCCTAGTCGCTGGCCAGCCAGGTGCATGGCTAGTAGACTATTTCCCAGCATGTAAGTTAGCATTGAGGATGCATTTGAACATTGCTGATGCTGTCATGCCGAAGTGAGACATCTTCCCGACTAGTTACCAGGTACTGGCTTCAAACGTGTAGCGAAACACATCAGCGAGACAGAGAATGAATTTTCCGGACGACCTTGGGCATTTGTGAAATATCAGATGGCTGCCGGGAAGCACGACACTTCTTTCTCATCTAAGGTGCTCGAAGGCGATGAGAAGCTTAGCGATGAAGAAGAGTACATCGCCAAATTCGCCGCGAACGGACTCTACGGCGGTGGCGCAGATACGGTAAGAGCACTTCGAGGACTCATCGCTCAGTCGTCGCTGACCTTCTCCAGACTGTAGCTTCCATCATGGCTTTCTTCCTTACCATGACCAAGTATCCCGAGATACAGACCAAAGCACAAGCGGAGATCGATAGGGTCGTTGGACAGAATCGCATGCCCGAGCTGACCGATCGTGAAAGCTTGCCGTACACTGAAGCAGTCATCAAGGAAATCCTTCGATGGCATACAGTCGTGCCTGAAGGTCTGCCACATCTAACCATCGAGGATTGTGAGTTCGAAGGATACTTCATCCCAAAGGGCTCTATCATGATCGCAAATATCTGGTAAGATCTCGAGCGCTACAAGCCTCATGATCCTGTGCTAATTGCAAAACAGGGCTTTCGCTCACGACCCTGACATCTATCACGATCCCAGCACGTTCAATCCGGGTCGATTCCTTGGCGATAAACCAGAGATGGATCCTCGTAATTTCATTTTCGGGTTCGGAAGACGTATCTGCCCTGGCAAACTCCTTGCGGACGCTAGTGTCTTTCTCACTATTGCTCGAGCGCTGGCTGTCTTCGATATCAGGAGTCCTGTGGACGGCGACGGTCGACCAGTAGCTCCTCATTTTGATCCCGAGCCAGGCTTTGTTAGCCATCCTGCCGAGTTCAAAGCTTGCATCACGCCAAGGAGTGAGAAGCACGAGGCTCTCATCATGGAAGTTGAGAAGACTCATCCGTTCGGAACGGGTAGTGAAGAAGATATGCAGAAGGTAACAGTGTGGTAGACTTCGTACAAATTGACACTTGTGCATTGATGCCTGAGGGCTACGAGGCTGAAGCTCTGATTACGAGGCTGACTACAGGATCTTGGGTAGCTTTGAGCTGTTGGTTCGAACTCTACCACAATTTCTCGCATATTAAAATTCCAGGGCTGCGCAACAATCTTTCCTCCATCTTACACAAAATAACCACAAGCAACCAGTCAGATCAGAGCCGAGGAGAAGCAAAATGGACAGTACGACAATTCTCCGAGACAGAATGCAATCTCTACCTCAAGAGCTCTACGATATGATCTACGATCTCACTTTCAAGCTTCCATCTGGAGCAGTTGATGTACACAAGAACTACAAGCTCCCTTTCCAGCTCCACATCAACCGAGCAATACGTGAAGATTGCGCACAGCGGTACTTCAGCAACCATTTCAACTTCCGGTTTCAGGATGTGCACAAGAACGACCTGGCTGTGAAGTTCTTGACGGCAGTTCCTAAAGCGTACGTCCAGCTCATCTCAGGGTTAAGGTTGATTGGAACATCTGACACGTCTGCGCTGGCGAGATGGGATGTCATGTCTCACCTCTGCTTCAACTACCACGAATTATCGCCCAGGAGTATAAGCAGCTTACATCTTCCCTACCTTGACAATGGACCTGGCATCATAAGAATCAATTTTGACAGGCCGCTATATTGATCGACTCGAGTTCGATGAGTTTCAGGGCGCCGTAAGAATCGGGTTCGGGCATCCTGAGCCACTCCCTACGTCCACTTGCAGGATCTATGTCTGGATTGCAGACAAGGCTTTGTCATGGTCGACATGGAAGTAGGCCGACAATGGCATTGATCAGATGGGCTTCTTTGTTCACAAGAAATACAATGCATTGGAACTCATTCTTTTGAATAGTAGCACTTCACTTGGCTGTCACCTAGCTTAAATAGCCCATTCAACACCGAACGCAACTCTCCTCCAGGAATCACCATGACCAACCAAACCCCCACTAACAACATGCAGTCCACCAACGATCTGATCCAAAAGATCCACAATCTCCCACCCGAACTCTTCGAAAGCGTCTACGAACACTACACAAGCTACTCCGGTCCCAAAACCGTCGTCATTGACAACAACTATACCTTTCCCGCCGGATTCCGCGTCAACAAGTCCATCCGCCAATCCTTCGCCGAGAACTACTTCAGTAAGACAACCTTCATATGCTACAACGCCGACATTCTCGAGAAATGGCTATCAGTCATTCCTCTTGGATATCAGAGACTGATCACGGAGGTAGTGTATTCGCCCTATGAAGATGAAGTCTTCAATACGCGAGAGAGTCATAGGCGATTGAATATGGCGATCAGAAATACCCGTCCGGTGATGGACAGGCCAGCTTTTGCGGCGCTGAGACATGGTAAGTTGTATTTGAAGATTAGGAGAGCGGCTTCGAGTGAGCTGCCTGGGTGTGAGCAGGTTATCGGGGTACAGTATATTCCCTTCTAAGTCTTGTGATAGTGCGGTGGTTGATTGACATGGTAGGTGAAATCTCTAGGCAAGTGAATGCTGGCATTCATAGGTGAGCTGCTTTGCCTTGTTCACTTTTCAACTGTTTGTAGGATGATATAAAGCTTTCTGCCAAAGTGCAACTCTCTTCTTCTCTCCCACCTCTGACTACTGATTGCCTTGCGTCAGATTCCACAACACCGCAATGGCACAATACACCTTCACCACGCTCGTTGAGCACATTCATAATTTGACCCCAGAACTCTTCGAAAGAATCTACGACTTCGTCTTCACCGTCGATACCGGCGACAAGAATGTTGACAAGTCTTACAAACCCCCAGCCCAACTTGCAGTCGATCGCAAAAGCCGTGCCGCTTTTGCTAAGGAGTACTATTCCAGCACGTTCATCGGTGCAGGGCCTCGTTCCATCAATCTCTGGCTTGATGCGTTGCCAACCGAGCACAAGGTCTCGGTCAAGGAAATTCTCGATCTTCAGGATGATGAGTCCTTCATTGCTGGAAATCCATTCAGCGTCGCCGCTCATTGGAAAGCTGGTGCACTGCATCTTAGAGTCTCTGCGGCCATCGTCGAGATTGAGATGGAAGAAGAAGAGGGGCGAGAGGGACTGCTGTGGACACGTCAGTAAGGCAGACTTGCTTCGGAAATGGAGTCGGAAGGGCTGCGATGCTTTCTTGTCCTGAAGACTGTTGATGCACAGGAGTGGTGACTGGGTCTGAGTCAACGCACTAGTGGCTGCGCGGAATATGATTGCGAATGTACTGTTTGCTATGCAATGCCAAAGGATAATGCTCCTCTATCCCATGCTCAATTATATCACGGAAACCGAAACATCTCAGCTTCGCATGATTCTAGTAACCCCAATCACCATTCTCCTTCAAAGTACTCCTCTCCCCAGCCTCCATCCTCTTCGTCTCACTCTCCAACGACCAAGGCTGGTACTTATGTCCAGGCGGAAGATTTGTATTCTCAAAAGGCTTCCCATCCCTTACATGCGCCAAGCACTTCTCAAAATTCTCCCTCGCGTATTCTTCAGCATTGTGATCCCAAACCCATCGTCCAATTTTGAAGAACCCAATCAATATGTGCATCCGCCGGACCTTCTGCCATAGCCTTGAGATCCGAATGATGCAACTCATCACGATTGACGAAACCAGTCTGCTGAAGAACGCTGACTCTCTGGAATCGAAGATTATTGTGGACTTTGGTAGCCCATTGAACGCCGTTTTTGCCGCCGAGGCGGAGGCATTCGGCGAGTGAGAGACCATCTTCTTGGGCCTGGACCGCGCCATTGCCTGCTGTTGGAAAGAAGGAGTGCGCTGCGTCGCCGAGCTTGATGATTCGGCCGCCGTCGGAGGTCCATTGCTCGACTCCGTCACGCCACACCAGGCGCCAGTCTACGACTTGACTTGGTGTCTGCTGAACGAAATCTATGACAGCAGGATCCCACTTGTCGCTCGATTTCTCGATTTGTCGAATCATATCTTCTGGGTCGCGGAGATTGTGCCAGCTTTCTTCTGAGAGCTCGTCGGCTTCGTGGGTGAAGCACCAAGCGACGTGATCTTGAGTGATGAAGAGAATTAGATGGACGTCATCGGCCAGGTAGGTTCTGAATTGAGGACCGTGCTTCAATGCTTCGTCGACCAGATCGCGAGCTAGAGAGCCCTCTTTCAAGGTTGTCCTGGGGAACGCTACTCTTGATACTGCGTATCCACTGTTTTGTACGGCAGCAATACCGCCTGGAGCTGGCCAGGGTAATTTCGAGCCGATGCCGTCGGCAGCGACGCAGACGTCTCCAGCGAATGATCCTTTGTCGGTGTGCACAACAACTTTTTCGGCAGTTTCCTCGACGTTGAGGCCCTTTGTGCTGAAGTGGACAGGTATGCCTAGTGCTTGGGACTGTTCTAGTTGCCACTTTGCAAGATGAGGTCTTCGAACCAGGAACGATACGTCAACGTCCGGGGCACAGTGAGTGACTCCTTCTCGTCGCCATTCTGGCATTGTTGATCTGACTGCCTTGCCTTCTGGCGAATAGACGTGCACTGAGCAGTTGTTGACATGTTCATGGTAGGCTTTGTAGAGCTGTGGGTACTTTGGTAGAGTGACAAGTGCTGAAGGCGGTAAAGTGAAGAAGTCCCCTGTGTCACGGGTCAGTATTTCCTGTAAACCATGATCGAATGAAGTTACCAAGAGGTGACAATGAGTCGTTCTTCTCTAGAACGACAACATCGCATCCTTTTCGCCAGCACTCAAGGGCTGCATTGAGGCCACCATTGCCAGCGCCGACAATTATGACTTTGATGCCATTCTCTGGGTAGCGCTGCACGCCTTCCACATTCGTAGTGGTCATCTTTGCTTTTGCCTTCCTGTTCTTGGCTTCCAGGCTTATTTTCGGTTGCTGTATGGTATCAGAGTTTTTTCACGCCTTGGGTTCTTTTGCGAGCAGCTTCTTGTTATGCGTTATCGTTGGTTTGATGGGTTCTGTGTTCGAGCCTGGACTATCGGCTGTTATATACATATCTCCAGCACTCTTCATTTGGCTCCAAAAGGTTATGTTCGCTGCACATCCTCCGGGGTACCCTGCAACGAACGCGGGACCCGAGTGCCCTGCAACGGGAGTGAGCGGAGGAACCGCATATGCAACGATGGTAGCGTCATAATGGTAGTGAGGTAGGTTTGAGGGTGTTCAGCTCGAGGAGTCTGATGAGTTGATCCGCGGAGAGATTAATCATAAGCCTCTGCCGATCTGGTTAGTAAGACGGGAAAACGGACATACCACATGCCGGAATGCTAAAACGATTGTGACTCCAACTTATATGGTCGGCACTCACCCTATGTCTGTGATTTGAGCTGCGTGGAAAGTGGTCTGCCAAGGAGCTGAAGTTGTCATTGTCGTTTGATTTGCAGCTGGTTATGGATTTCGAGACCGTACTGCTCACGAAATATCCGAAGCAATGTCTTTCTATCGAGTGGTGGACTGTGGGCGCGACGTGCGCTATACGTCTTGCAGTAGATTAAAGTCCTCAACTTGTTGCGAAACTTTTTGTTAAGCGCCCGAATCCAAGCAGCGCAGGTCCAGACCTCTTCAAATAAGAATCGGAACTTCTTGAACCAGACTGCAGCTGCCTCGACGCGAAGTTGTCTGTTGATGTGTAAGATGGGCGGGAATTGGAATTCTGCATAGCCGTCGGGGTCGCGACGGTCTATCCGGACAGTATTGAGCCCGCCAGAATTGTATGTGTGACTCGAGTCTTGAAGCGCGTATTCGTAGATGAGCTCTCGAATCTCGGCTGGGAGATCGAGGATGCGGAAGGCTTTTCGTTGCTCGTTCGGACTATCCGACATTGTGACTGGCCCTTGTCCTGCTCTGTTGGTCAGAAACTCAACTCATCTGAACAGATTTTAAGCTAACATACCCTTTGGCGCCGCTGTAACTCGATATGTGCTCGTAAATTGAAACGGCTTCTCAAGTGGTGCTGATGTAGTCGAGTTTGATCGTAAGTTGGCACGCTAAGCGTGAGCTCTAGCACTGTTTGTGTATTTCTGCGCGGTCGTTGCCACCCAGCTTCGAAGCAGGTCAAAGCTCAGGGTAGTCGATCAACCCTGACAGACACTTTGATCTGCTGCCCACTTCTGTATAATCACAGCGTACATGAGATCCGGTCTCTCCGCTGATAACACCCAATCTCACCGCCTCAACGACGACCGATCTTGCCTTCTGCTTGTCGAGAGCAGCCAGTCGAGAGCACTCGGTCGACTCCCTAGAATAGATCGAGTTGCCGCTGACTTCGACTGGTAGCAGCGCACATGAAGTCGGCTTCTTCAACCAAGATCACTCCATTCTGACCACGTTCATAGCCACCGATCAGCACAGTCTCCTGCACGTCGAGGGCGCCAGATGCCCCTCTCAAACGCTCTGCCCTGCTGCCAACCTCTGATCAGCAGCCGCATACATGAAATCAAGCCCTTCGGCCAGGATCCATCCAAGCTTACCACCTCCATAACCACCGATCTTCAAGGTCTCGTGCATGTCGATGGCAGCAAATCTGAAAAAGTCACAAAGCTCATTCCACTGCTTGCCAAGGCGCGCAGATGGAATAGGAGGATGCCGTGGGTCCATCCAAGTCAACAAGTTCGGACAGTAGGCCAGACTTCTGACATCGTGCCGACTCTCATCGTCAAGCTTTGAGAGCCACTTGATGGCAGTCTCTGCTTCAGTAAAGCGGAACTGAATCTTGCGATAGTATACCGGAGAAGCCTCCCATCGGATGAGGCGACATGTTGCAAGCAGGGGTGGCGCGTGGTATGTGAGGCATTCTGGCCTGCCATTTCGGAATCTTCGCGTGTCGATCCAGGTGTAAAGATGATGATTGCTTTCTGACAGCTTAGTCGGGTCGAAAAGTACAAAGTCGTAGATCTTATCCCGGAGCTCTCTTGGAAGATCGAAGAAGGCACGCATGGTCGTGGTTGGCCGGTATTGCTCAGAGGAGGCCGTAAAGATGTGCTTGCACTGGAAACTAGATCTGCACTTAGGCCGGACGTCCTATATACTCCCTCTCCCTTGTCTCTGTGAACAGCGGTCTCGAGTTCTCACGGAAGCGCTCATCTCAATTCAGAACCTCTTCTAAGCAGCGGCCATTGGTATTGGCTCTCTGCCCCTGCTATCAGGACGCTCGGATATCCGAGATCCCATCCTACGCACGCAACCATCAATTAGAAGCACTCACGGCCTCCGACGCATCAGACGATGTGAAGACGCGTTAAAAGACTGTGCAAGGACACGTCTCCAGCGTGCCAGGTTCCTGGTGTCACCACGAGAATCCGCCATTGTTCCGTATCGAATTCGGCCTGTACTCGGCGCGACCGCGTTTCAGAAATGATGCCGTGGTGTGAGAAGACATCGGCAGTATCTCGTGATCCCAATCGCTGTTCTCGTCTCGTGACATTAGCACAAAACGCAGTCAAAATGACTGTGATTGTGATGCTGATGAAGGACAAAGGTCTCTCCTCGGAGGAGTGAGGTGGTCTCCAAAGAGAGGAAGGCGGCGGTGGCCCGTACTGACTTTCCAACCTGGGATATCCGAAGCGATAGGGCGTGGAAGTAACGATATCGGCCAAAGCCATTGCTGACTACAAGAACGAGGAAAGCGAAATGTCTCGATATGCATTGGAGGACATTGGAAGGTTCCCAACCACAAACCTGGAGATCGAAAATTCAAGATGTCGTTCCAAACAGCACAACAAGCCTACACCAAAGCCGAAGAAGCCTTCATCGCTCGCAACCCAAAAAGCAAAGCAATCTACGAACAAGCCACAAAATCTCTCCCAGGCGGAAACACTCGAACAGTCCTCTTCTACCATCCCTTCCCGGTCAGCGTAAAAAGAGCCCAAGGCTCACGTCTATACGATGTAGATGGACACGAATACATCGACTTTCTCGGCGAATACACGGCAGGACTCTACGGCCACTCCGAACCTGTAATCCTCAAAGCCATCTCCGAAGCCTCCCAATCAGGTCTGAGTCTAGGAAGCCATCATGAAGACGAATTAAAACTCGCAGAAATCGTGAAACAACGTTTTCCATCTATGGATTTACTCAGATTCACGAACTCTGGAACAGAAGCGACGCTTATGGCATTAGCTGCTGCGAAAGTGTATACGAGAAAATCCAAGGTTTTGGTTTTTGCGAATGCGTATCATGGAGGGGCGTTTAGTTTCAAGGGCAATGAGTCAAGTCCTGTGAATGCTCCGCACGAATATGTTATGGCTACTTATAATGATGAAAAGTCTGTGAGGGAAGTGGTGGAAGATTCTGATAATGTTGATGACATTGCTGTGATTATTGTTGAGCCAATGATAGGATCTGGAGGGGCTATACCAGCTGACTTGGAGTTTTTGATGTTTCTACGAGAGACAGCTACCAAAATTGGGGCGGTGTTGATCTTTGATGAAGTCATGACTTCTCGGATGTACAATGGCGGAGGCATCCAGTCCCAATTAAGTCCTGATATGAGGCCGGATATGACGACTCTGGGCAAATACATTGGTGGTGGGATGAGCTTTGGTAAGTGCTCGGAGTTCAAAGGTCTTCTGTGAAGTCTGCTGACCTTCGCAGGTGCTTTCGGCGGACGTCAAGAGATTATGGAACTGTTTGATCCTCGCAAGCCGAATGCGCTAGCTCATGCTGGTACCTTCAATAACAATGTGCTCACGATGGCTGCTGGTCGAGCTGGTCTTGAGCAAGTCTTCACGCCTCAACGTGCCGAAGAGCTGCACGCGACGGGAGAGCGCCTCCGAGCAGATTTGAATGTTATTGGCCGCGGAACTCTGATGAAGGTGACCGGAGTGGGATCGATAATGTGCTTCCACTTTACGAACACACCAGGGTCAGCCATCAAGTCGCATCTAGGACTGAAAGATGTTGATGCCACGTTGGCAGGACTCTTCCATCTCTTCCTATTAGAGCGAGGCTATTACATTGCGCGCCGAGGCTTTATCGCCTTGAATCTGGCTCTTTCTGGCCAGGATTACGCAGGATTTCTTGCAGCTGTGAAGGCATTTGTGGATGAGCACCATTCGCTGCTGACGGAGAGCAGAGCACGATTGTGATCATCACGAACTCAGCCGCTGTCCACTTTCACTACTGTAGACTCTGCCACCAGACTGTGCATCTGAGGGACCAGCTCAGGAATCCGGAAGGGCTTGGTCACAACTCGGTCCATGCCCGCTTCAATGGCAGTGGAGATCTGCTCCGACCGCGCATTGGCCGTGACGGCTATGACTGGAACGTGTCTGACAATCTTGCCATTCTTCTGTCGCTCTCTGATGTGTCGGATGCAAGTAAGACCGTCCATGGTGGGCATTTCAAGGTCCAAAAGAATGATCGATAGTGGCGTGCCTGCCGAGCAGAAATGGGATTTGTCCAAGAATTGAAGGCACTCTAGCCCATGATTTGCAACGTGGACAATACATCCTGCTCGTCGTAGTTGCTGACTCATGACTTTCTGATTGATCGTGTTGTCCTCAACTATGAGGACGTGAAGCTGGTCTTTCTGTAGGCTGTCGTTTCGTTCGTTCTTCTCTGTGTTGTTGGCAGGAGCTGCTGGTTTCGCCGCTGCCGGCTGTCCTTTGCTCACCTTCCGGCTGAGAGGATGAAAGTCTTCAACTATGGAGCCGCTTTGTCTGCGGGTCGTTGATATCTGAGGATCGTGTGATTGCTCGAGAGGCATGCTACCCCGACGGCTGTATACGACTGGGCTGGCCGAAGCACTTGTAAATCGCACAGGTCCAGGTCTTTGGGACTGGGACGACGTCTGCTCAGTCCATCTTTTGGCTCTGACATAGAAGGTGAACACTGTCTTGCCTTCTGTGCTTGCAACTCCGATTTGGCCGCCCTGAATCTCACATAGCTCGCGCGAAATGAAGAGACCAAGACCGCTGCCGCCATATTGTCTATATCGTATTAGCATTATTCGCCCGCAAAACGCCTATCAGCAACTCACTTGTACGTTTTCGGACTTGCTTGTTGGAACCTTTGGAACAGCATCTTCATTTCGTCGTCATTAAGTCCCTTGCCAGTGTCGTACACTGCCATCTGCAAGTAAATGTCCTCGCCATTCTCGAGCTCTGATCGCGGCGTCCGCACTGGTCGGCTTTGGCGACTCGGAATGAAGGTGATGCCATGATGCTTGCCTGTTGGTTTCTCATAGCTGGCTCCAAGGCAGAGCTTGATCTTTCTCGTTTCAGCATACTGTGTGAACTTGATTGAGTTGGTCAGCAGATTGATGATGACCTGCAATAGTCTGGATGGATCGAGAACGACCCAGTCCACCTCCAATTCGCTATAGGACGGCTCGATGCATATTTGGGCATCAATTTCAGCTCGCTCGAGCTCGGCTTCATACATCTTCAATGCTTTGATCAAAAGCGTTGGAGCCTGCACTTTGTCCGGCGAGATGACCAGTAGAGAGGCGTCAAGCTTTGACAGTGTCAAGATATCATCAACGATACGCTTTTGATGTTGCGCGCAGAGAATAATTGTCTGGGCGGCGTCAACGATTTCTTCTGCAACGCTAACGTCCAGAGTCATGCTCTCATCAAGGATTGGCATTCCAATCGAGCCCATGGTGGAAACAATCGAGTCTGCGCTCTGCAGTATAGCGCTCAACGGATTGCGCATCTCGTGCGATGTCATGTCGATGAAATTCTCAGTCTGCCTTTTGTTCTCGAGGGCGTCCTCAAGTCTCTGTGACACAACGTTCTGGGAAAACTTGCGATGAGAGATATCAGTCAGCCATCCCTGTATAGTCGAGACTGTGCCATCTGCCTCGATCTCGGGGAATGCGGTTGCCAGGAGCCAAGTCTCTCCCGACAACTCCTGGCCAGACTTCTTGTCAGTTGACTGCCACGGCTTCTTCATGCGGTATTCCACCGTTATAGGCACTTTGTCAATCACTACTCTTTGCCAGATGGCATAAAAACGTTCAAGATCATCTTCATGGATCTGCTCATGCCAAGGATGCCCCTCCGGCTTTTGATCGTGCTCTTCTCGCGTTATGCCAAGCATTTCCAGGTAGGTGTCATTCACGTATAGGGCTCGTCCAGTCACGTCGAACATGAACATCCCGGTGGGTGCCGCTCCTGCCAGCCTTGCGAATTTGGCCTCGCTCTTTTCGGCCTTCAGCGTCGTCATGCGAAGCTGCTGGGCTAGAGCGCTGTTAATATCATCGGCGAGCTTCTGCGCCCGTTGTTGCTCCTCTGGCAGGGAAATGAGCGCGGCATTTTTCTCGATCATCTCGATCACAACATTGCAGAAGAGCTCATACTCAGCGGTAAATGAACACAGCGGGCTCATTCCGTACACCATAATGGCAAGCACATCGGTACCAGATATCGAATTGATAGGGCTTGCAATCCCCATTCTGACAGGAGTGCCAAATTTCGACGTGGCCACTGCGGCAATGAGGGACGGGGGCAAGGTGTCGTCTTTGGATGACAGTGACACATTTCGCTTCGTCTTCCAAGCTTTGAGACACGCTCGCACGACGCTGTCACTGGGTTGATTCTGCTCGTTCAGCGGAAATGTGTCAACTTTGCTCTGGTAGTTGTCCGAGATGCCGACAGAGCCATAAAGTACGCACTTCTTCGGGTGCACTGTGGACGACGATCCAGAGGAATTGCTCTCGGAAGGCTCAGACTTCTCAGGAACATCGTCTACTACGGCATACAACAATGCGAACGGCACATCTGCAGACTGAATGCTCTTCAGTACAGCAGGCCAAAGATCCGGAAGAGTCCGCGCAGTCCGCAGCGATTTGCTCACGTCGGTGATCTCGACTCTCCTGCGCTCGGAAACCACTGCCGCAGTAGACTCGGTGAGCTCATCGTACGTGCCCACGACTGTACCGAGCTCATCATAGACTGGTAGCAACGTGAAATTCCAATAGGATTCCTCGAGAAAGCCTTGACGCTGAATCGGTAACACAAATTCGTCAATGCGTGTCGTGATTCCAGCGTATGCATCCTCGATGACATATCCAATGCTGTCCCAAGCCTCTGCGAAGATGCCCTTCACGCTCTTGCCAAGCGCATCTGGATGCTTTGCGCCCCATAGTGGAACGCAGGCTTCATTGTAGATGAACGTCATCTCCTTGCCCCAGACTATGAGTCTTGGGTTGGGATTAGCCATCATACCCAAAACGTACATCTTCAACAGCGGCGGCCATTGTTGCATTGGGCCAACTGGTGTAACAGCCCAGTCGAAGCCTCGAATGAATTTGATCCATGGCGAGACATTTGCAGGCTCTTCGCCTATCCAGCCAAAGCTCGACTCATTGGTATGCCCACCAGCTGCAAGATCTCCGGTCGCCGTTCCAGATCCTTTTCTTTGACCTTGTGCAATAGCTGTGCAGTATTTGCCCGATACCCGTAGGTGCCATCTCTTCCCTTCTAGCAGAACTCCATGCCACTGTCCTCCTTTACTTGGAACAGTCGCTCGCAAGGCTTCGTTCAGATCGGTAAGGTCGGAGGTCTGGTCAAATGCTGGATTTCTGTAGGTTACCGAAAGCCCATGTTGTAGATCGCCCTGAATCGCCGAAATTGGGAAGATTGCAGTAGGTCTGTCGTCAAGTGCTAGGAACTCCGCTATGGCACGAATTTCGGGGGGCAACTCCAGCAATCGAGCCCCTTGCCCATCCTCCGCCATGCTTGCAAGCGGATCTCGCCCAGCATGAAAGCCTGCTCTCACCAGAATTGTTTCTTTGCGCGCCTCTGCTACGCGCCTCCACAGGCAGAGAAAGTCGAACTGAGAGTTGCATCCTCCTTACCTAAGCCTGCAAGCCCCTCACACTCGCGGCGCCTCTGGACTCGCGGTCCAGAAGTCCAGAACGAAGTTCAGCGATCTGAAGTCAAACCGGTTGGGAGATTGGCATCGGGCTCGGGTTCTTTCACCCGCGTCAACTAGCCTACGCTTTGAGGGCGAGAGAGAAATTGCTGCTGCATCGCAATATTACCATATCATAGGGATGACTCCAGCACATAATAATGTAGATTCGGAGACTCAGATGCTCTAGCTTGGATGACGCGATTGGGTCGCTCTATAGATGCTGGTCGTCCCGATCCTTGCTCCAGGTACGTACTGTAGGTACTCCGCCTCCAGACTCGGATAGGCTTGTTGGTCTGTCCAAGGCTCTTATCAGTACTGTACGGCATTTCTGTTCCTTGCGTCTCGCTCCTAGGACTCATACTCCGTACACGTTCGGCAGCAGGAGACATGGGCGAGCCGACCAGTGGCAGACCGAAGATTTCTAAGAGTCGAAATGGCTGTGGCGAATGCAAGCGAAAGCGGATGAAGTGCGATGAACACCTCCCCACTTGCTGGAATTGCGCTCACCGAAAGGTCGAATGTCCGGGGTATACGCGTGAGCTTAAATGGTCGACCAAGTATGAGAAATTCAAGACTCCTCGATCAAGGACAAAGTCTGCCGCAGCGAGACGGACAGCTTCGCCGTTGCGCCAAGAATTCCAGCAGGTCATCCAAGCGATAGGCAGTCGGCGGTCTACATTGGTCTCACTGTCTGACGAAGAGACTCCAAACGCTACAGAGGGGAATGTACATGTAGCAAATGGTTCCCATCTGACCACGAGCAGACCCGCGGATGATGAAGTTGTGACCGAGACTTCACGGGAGGAGCGACGAAGGTCATCCAGCTCTAATCATGCCGGTGACCACGCACAAGAAGCTGAAGCAAAAGACGCCCACTTGAATAGCGGCAGCGACCATGGTCAACATCCAATCGCTTTGGAAACACCAGGTAAACATGAAATGCCTGACTCTCAGCTCCCTGAGGCAAGCCAAGTGCACGAGATTCGTGGGCTGGACAGCGAGCAGCTACATGAAGATCAAGATCTTATGCGAGACTCAGAAGATGACGACGAGGAAGTCGTTCGATCTCCTTCCTTCGAGAGCGCCTTGGTCTCTTCGCCAGGCTTGCAGCAATATCTAGCACTGTGGAACGAGTTTGCGCCAAGCAGTGACGATCGAGCAGTGGACAGGCTTTTTCCGCACTACTTTGAGACCATCTGCAGAGTCATGAGTTGCTTCGATTCTACGACCAATCCTTATCGTACAGACATCCCTGGCGTTCTTCACAGCTCTCCATACATCTTCAATTGTATGATGGGAATGGCAGCTGCGCACATGGCGAATTATGACAAGGAGATGGCTGTTACTGCAATCTCATATCAGACGGAAGCTATGCAGAGCCTGCAGCTTCAGATGAGTGGCCTTCTACCGCTCAGCAGCATCAATGGAGGAGGTACTACCTATCAAACTCTACTCGGTACCATCATGTTAGGAATGACATCCGCCTGGCATGATCCGACTGCGAACGGCATGTCACACCTTCGAGGCGCTCGTCTTCTGTTCAGAGCATGGTCTCAAGAACAAGAGTTGTTCGACCTGAGCGGCCGAGTGAAAGTCTTGACCAGAGAGCAGAACTTTATCGTCGGATCCATGGCGTACTGGGAGTGTCTCGCCTCGTTCATCTGTGATCAGCCAGTGGGAGCGATACACTATCTTCTGCCTTTCTGTACCTTGGCAGACGGACAGGTCGTCTACCCTCATTCTTGGACTGGAGTTTCCACGCCTATGTTCATCTTGACGGCACAAGTCGGGATTCTGCTACGTCAGAAACGAGTACTTGAGAAGCTCTCACTCATCAGACGCGGAGCTGATGCAAAAGGTAATCTTGATCTGGAGCTTATTCAAGATGCGAGCGATCTTCACGACAAAATCATGGAATATGATCTTCCACACATGGAAGCAATTGAAGACACCGGCGATCTGAATACACCGATAGGTCATCTGTGCGAAGTCGCTAAGGTTTATCGCTACACAGCATTGCTGGAGCTCTATCGAGCTTTCCCATTGCTCGCACAACCGCCTGACGCCGAAAACATCACGATGGACCCTACCAAGGTTCAGAGCAACGCGGACGATCTCGCGTTCGACCTCGCGACCAGCATCATCACAATCGTAGCCGACATGCCTCGGTCGTCCGGTGTCTACACTGTTCTTTGCATACCTCTCATCTGCGCCGGAGCAGCTTTGCAAGCATATCAAACAGCATCTTCAGCTCTCCCAAAAGGAGGTTTGGGTGCAGAGTTGACACGTATGAGGCGATCGCGATCTAATGTCGATTGCTGGCGCGAGAACACTCGACAACAAATTCTGCACACTTCTCGGCAGATTGGGCTTGCGCCTTTCAAACGATTGGCTAAGCTGGTACAAGAAGTTTGGACGCGCTCAGATATGCATGCGGATATGGCTGCAGATCCTGAAACTCCTATACACTGGATCGATGTTATGATGGAACAGCACCTAGAGACACTCTTTGGGTGAAATATCTGTGCAAAGCAGATTGCTGCCTAGCCACCAACATGATCTGAAGTCGCTCGCTCCGCGGCCAGATCTTTTGCTACGGTCACTGCAGCTCTGGCACCTTGCTCGATGGCTCCATCCACGAAACCTCTCCAGCCATCAGCCCAGTCTGCGCTCGCCATTGTGATCTTTCCATGTGGCTTCTGAAGTTCCTCCAAGTACTGGCTTGTTGCATCTGGACTCGCGCAATACCACACTCCTTTGGCAAATGGATCTGTGGCCCATGCATGGGTCAAGTAGCTGTCGATAGTGACATCTGGCTTCAACTTGAGCAGGGCATTCTTGATGTTCTCCGAATTCAATGGATCAGCTAGTCTCCCATTGTACCCAAATCCCATGCAGAATGTGCCTTCTGGTCCAGACGCTGTACTGGCATTATGGTCTGCAAACGCCCAGATGAGATCACTTGCGTCACGATCTGCGGTCTGTACGCCCCAGCCAGATTGTGTCTCCTTGATGCGGTAGTGAATATTGGCTCCCGTATTCATGTGACCAGCAGCAACGGCATCCTTCCGCAGCTTGCTCAAGGGAGGATCGAATTAAATGTCCTTCAGGCAATTTCTGCGAATCTAGTCAGTTAAAGATCCAACCACGATTATGGCGAAACTCACAATGGAATGGTGCAGATTACACGCCGTGCTGCGATGCATCTTCCACTTTCGCAAATCACTTCAACCTTTTCTTCATCCTGTCTCACCTTCACAACTCTGGCACCAACCTCCAAATCACCATTAAAATTCTCCAGCGCCCTTTTCGCAAAACCCGTCATGCCACCACCACCCAACTTAAAAGTCCCAGCAGCAGCATAAGTCGCTTCAACGCTATATCCAGAAAGCGCATACCAATGCAAAGCCGCAGTAAAAGCGATCTCCTCACCAATACAACTCCCAAAACTCCCGTAAATCGCTTCAAGCTCATCTTTATCTTCTTCAGAAACATCCTTCATCTGATCGAGTCGGTCTCTCACGCTAAGATGATCATATGCCCACCAAGACTGAAGAGGTTTCCTCAATGGATCGTGAGGATAAGGCATCAATTCCCGTGCAGAAAGACCATCGATGGTAAAGAATTTTGTCGCGAGGGATTCCCATTTTGTCTGAGTGGAAGACATATCAAGCTCCTGGACCGCTTTTCCCTTCGGTTTATACAGCATAGTCTGTGCGTTTGCTGTACCACTAGTCGTTGCGAGGGTTCTGTGAAGTCCATATCTTGAAATCTCCGCGTAGACGTGTGGCTGGCACCTGTGACAGTAATTCAGCAAATCTGGTAACAATGTGGCTTCGATTGGGGATGGTCACCAATGTATCCAGTTCCCTCCCATCTCGAACTTTTCCCCGAAAGCTTCGGACGTCCAGGTTCGACCACCGATTCGGTCTCTCCCTTCTAGGAGTAGGACTTTGAGGTCTTTATCTCGAGATAGATCGCGGGCTGCGATGAGGCCTGCGAAACCGGCGCCTAGGACAATGACATCGTAAGAATCTTTCAGGTTGGGACTGCTGGACACAACGGCATCTGTTTCTAAGCCGGCCGCCACGACGCCATTCTGGTAGATGTGGCCGTCTTTTGTGCGAGGCATGTTGAGGGGAGGATGGAGAGTGCTCTGGTTTGAGACCCGAGAACGATACAGATTTGCTCTCGACTATGTATGTCTACTGTAGCACGATCAGCTGTGCCGCCAAGATGTCTTCACTTCTCTGTCGCTGTCCGCGCGCATGGATGGAGGCAGAGGCACCTTACTCAATGCGGAATAAATGACCCTGCACGTGACAGCAGATTCGCGGCCTCGTGTGAGCTCGTGAGGGCTCAGTTTTCCTGCTGTGTGGATCTTGACAAGCTCGTAGAGCATAGAGTCAATCGCCGAGCAGATCTACATTCTGAACTTGTTCTTTTGAATGCCAAACCTCCCCTTCTGCGGTGGGCTCCTGAGTGGGCATCGGTTGCTGTCTTCGTGGCAGCAAATATTCTGCGTTGATGATACACATCGACCAGCCATACAGTCCTGCCAGAGGCCAGATACTCCAGAACATTGCAACGAAACAACGCCATTGGCTTGGACCACGCCCATCACCTGCAGTACCAGATTCGCAAGCCTTGACTTTGTCATAGATGCTCGGCAGGGATTTGGCATGATACTTCTCTCTGATCATGTCGTACCGACTTCGATCGCCATAGCTGCTCCAAAACTCCTGCTCTGTGTAGTATGTCTGGGCATAGAGCCACTTTTGTCCACCAAGGGCATGTATCTCAGCCTCGAATGCCCTGTTCCAGGCAACAGCATCTTCATATTTCTGTGGCCCTGGGCCCCACACGCCAAAATTCAGCATCATTTCCGGCCTCTGCCTCGTCGCTTCATCCGTAGCCTGATTCTCGCCGGAGACGAGTGGCGGAGGGTCTGCCAGCAGTCCATATGCCGAAATCGCCGATTTGCCGCGCAGCCGAATTGGGCACAGCCAGAGAGGGTAGGTTTTGAAATTCGCATCAAGATAAGATACGAGCTTCGCAGCGCTTGCAAGAGGCACCGAGACGTCTTGGATAATATACGTCGTTGAGAGACCACTATGGTGTAAGGCGCTGTACATGATTCGAGTGTGGGTATAAGTGTCAAGAAGCCATCTCGTGAAGCGATTTAGTGGGACAGCGAAGTACTTGAATGTGTACTTGCTGATCCAGAAGGCGCCTCGTTCGTATCGGAACAAGTAATCTTGAAGAGGCACATACTCGGTCCAGAAGCTTTGCTCTTGATGCTCGAGAAGTCGTTCTGCATTTATATAGAACCAATCGTCCCAAGGTCTGGAGAAAGTGCGTAGCTTGCCATGCTGAGGCACGACATCGACCAGTTTGCCGCAACATAGCACGCCTCGATCCTGAGCGAACAAGATCCCGTCAAGATACTCCAAGTCATCTTCCCCAGATAGCTCATTGATACGCAGCACAGCGTTATCGATACCAGTTATCCTTTCATATGTGAGCTCAACAAAAGGCTTGGCATCGACAAGCTCGACTGCTAAAAGTGTGACAACGCCCATGGTACCGAAAGATGCAGCAGCAGCGTGAAACAGCTCGGCTGTCGTTGGGTCGTCCGGTGATGCAATCACAACGTCCCCGTTGCCCAACACAACTTCA
The DNA here is from genome assembly GCA_013365205.1 of Pseudocercospora cruenta. Lineage (NCBI taxonomy): Eukaryota > Fungi > Ascomycota > Dothideomycetes > Mycosphaerellales > Mycosphaerellaceae > Pseudocercospora > Pseudocercospora cruenta. The sequence goes on from JAASFE010005779.1 coordinate 88,704, forward strand.
ATGGCAAGCACTGTTCGGTCGAACAATCCATGTTTGAAGGAGCTGCTTTCACCGCTTGTTCCAGCAAAGCCGCCGCCTGCTGTAATTCCGGGGAACTCCATCACTACAGGCGGAATCAGACCCATTTTGAGTGCCTCGGCAACCAGTTGATCCATGGGTACATTTGGCTCGACGAATGCAGTTTTGGAGTCTTTCGAAACTTTGATCCCAAGGATGCGGTTTAGATGACTGATATCAACAATGTTTTCATGGTTGCGGAAAGACTTTCTGGTACTGTTCGTGGAGCCATGATAGATTCGGAATGGAGTTTCGTTGTCGTAGAAGGTGCGGACTTTTGCTGCGATATTTGCGACAGCTCGCTGGTGTGCTCTATCGTGAGGAAGCAGATATCCCATAGTCGAAGTCGCAGGCAAATGGGTACCACGATCAGTTCAACAGGACTGGGGCTGTATTCATACTTATCAGCAAGCAAGACACCGAACAACTTACCAGCACAGACTGCCATCGTCGACAGAATCCCAGCTCCAGAAACGCCAGTGTGACGATGGCTTGTGCAGGCCAACAGTGGCCGACAAAGACTGTCAAAATAGGATAGTGCAAGTTCTGTGCTCGCGCTGAAATACAAGAATTGGCAATCAGATCTGCAGCTTGAAAGTGTTGCATTCACCCAAGGCCCAAGGAGCTCGCATCTTGTGGCGTGAGCAACCCGTAGCACGGCGTATCATGGCTGAACATTCGCAAGCAAGTGTGGCCGCAGCTTCGACCGGGCAATGTGTACATTGTATGTGCAGCATCTTTGCAGGCGTTGGAGGACGAAGTTGCACGAATCTGGTCCGAGCAAGGGTCAGAGCGAAGCCAAGATCTCGGGGCCTCCGCAAGCGATCCGATTGGATGACCGAGCTTTTTGTGGGTCCAGCTTCTGCAACCACAACAACGCGTCTGTATAGTTCATCACAGAAACCAACCTCGGACGGAGATGCGCGGGTATCAACATCCACCCAGAACGTCGAGCTTGAGGAATGGCGGCGTACACTTTGTCTGGCCCGATCGACAACCTACGATCGAAAACCTACTACCGCGCCGATTCGGGCTCCGGAAGAATTCATGCAGACCGCTACAGGACGTGGCTTGATGCTTGTGCGATGAGCTCGACCTTGATCGGAACATGTCTGAGACAGACTCGCACCAACGCTGATCGACATCGTCTCGGGTACCTGCGCTCCACAATGCTTTGTTCCTCGACTCAACGCAGACTGAAACCTCGGGCAACGTTGGTCAAGAGGGTGTGAAGCGAATCTATCTCAGCTTCATAATGCTGATGACTTGGAAGTCTTGCCGAAACATCAATGAGCTGTGACTTCAGCTCAGATCGCCTAGCACTCCATCGGAGTTGCTCGCCGTTTATTGCAATGTCGCGATAGTAGACATCTCGGGTGTACACTTCGTATTGAGATCATCAAAGATGGTTAGGGCAACTCGTGCGAAATCGCGACACCCCGTGAGGGCCAAGGACGGCAGCACACAAGTAGGAGAAAACCCTTCGTCAAAAGTGCACCGGGACTTCTGTTCAGACTCACTCCTCCTGGTCCCTTCTGTGAAGTATTCTGCAGACTACCGATGTCTGATGGCTCAAATCGGGCCAAAGATCTGGGCAAGCCATTTGACAATTGCGACTGAGGAAAGCAACAGCGGTCTCAGGGCGGTCCGGAGGAAGCTGCATTTGCTGAAGGACTCCAGCGAAGATGCCGAAGTAGGATCCATTTCGAGAAAGATTCTGAAAGATGTCACATTGGATCTGTCAGGCCCTGGCCTGACTGCCATCATAGGACATTCTGGAAGCGGCAAAACAACATTGCTTGACGCCTTGAGCGGACGTTCGAAGCTGGCTGGCCTCAAAACTGTCGGGACCACAAATGTAGCTTGTTACAATATTAGCGACAGATCCCTCCACGCCAACGACATTGCATACGTAGAGCAACGAGATCATCTTCTGCCACTGCTTACTGTCGAGGAGACACTACAATACGCAGCTGCGCTGAGACTGCCACACAAGTCGCTCGAGGAGCAGAAGGCAGAAGTGGACCGCGTCTTGCAGTTGCTCCACCTCAATTGGTGCCGTACCACTCGTATTGGAGATGAGAATACTGGAGGATGTAGCGGTGGCGAGAGAAGGCGAGTCAGCATTGGCGTCCAGCTACTACACGATGTGCCTATCCTTTTCCTCGACGAGCCGACGACCGGTCTGGATGCTAAAGCGGCATTGGGAGTAGTCAAAGTGCTCAGAAAAATGGCTGCAGCAGGAATGGCTGTAGTCATGACAGGTAATGTCGCCTTTGCGATAGAATATAGCGGCAGAGACTAATCGAGCGTCAGTCCATCAGCCAAGATCAGAGGTGTGGTCGCTAGTGGATCGTTGTGTAATCATGTCCGATGGGGCTGTGCTCTACTCTGGGTCTACAGCCAAGTGTTTGGCGCATCTTGATGCCATCGGCTATCCTGCGCCGGAACATGAAAATCCCTTCGATTTCATCATGGACCTACTTGCAGCAGGCAAGTTCAGGTCGAGCGTCAAAGCGAATCCTCCCTCAGTTCCGGAACATCAATCCAGCCTTACGAAACATGTGCAAGGGCTTGTCCGGCCTCAAGAATGCGCTCCTACCGCAAAATCAAAGTCAAAGGTCTGGATCCATGCGTTCTCTAGACTGCGTACTCACTGTGGTCGGGCGTGGAGAGTGACCACCAGGGATTACCTTGGCGTTCTAGCTGGTCTACTCGAAGCTGTTCTCATGGGCCTGGCTTGTGGTCTGATCTTCCTTGATCTGGGCAGAGACGAGGCTGGTATCCGCTCGCGCCAAGGTGCACTTTATGTCGCCTGTACGGTTCAGCCGTATATCACTTCTGTGCGCGAGGCTTATCGTCTATGTGACGACATCGACTTCTATGAACGTGAAAGGCGAGATGGCGTTATCGGGCCCTGGACATACTACTCAAGTCGGCGCATGGTGAGACTTGCACTAGAGGACGTGCTGGTCCCTCTTGTCTTCGTAGCCTTGTTTTACCCGCTTTCTGGGCTTGGAAAAGGGACAGGCCACTTCTTCGTCTTCTTTGCGGTACAATTCTTGCTTCACCTCGCAAGTGTCAACCTGGCCACTATCTGCACCTCATTTGTGCAGGATTTCCTAACCGCCTCATTGGTCGCCAACCTAGTTCTTGTTACAAACTTTCTGACGGCAGGTTTCCTCATCAACACTCAGCATCTACCGGGCTGGCTGAAGTGGACGAAATGGGTGTCATTCGTGGTGAGTCGCCAAAACCACACGACTTTGGGGAAATGATGCTAATAGTAGCCAAAGCATTACGCCTTCAGTGCGCTCGCAAGCAATGAATTCGCTGGAAACGTGTATGATTGCCCGGTCTATTCACAAAGCTCTTCGGGCTGTAACGATTATGATGGCAACCACATCCTGGAGTCGCTAGGTGTTCCGCCCAGTTGGCTTGCTGCTCCCCTGATGGCACTGTTCGGATTTGTGGTACTCTTATCATGTCTGGCAATTGCGTCACTGCACCTGAAACGCAGAATCACCACGGTGAAGGTCCACGACCAGCCGGATGTGTCAGCATCTGCATGTGGAACAGCAATGGCGATTACGCCTGAAAGCACAGCAAGTGCAAGAGGGCCTCTGGAAGTCTGTGTTCAGAATCTATCCTTGGGCATTCGTGGAAGCTTCTCTCTAGAGCGCTCGAGCTCACGCTCACGTTCAAGCCCAAAACAGATTTTGAGCAATCTGTCTTGTACTTTTGAGGCAGGTGGAATGCATGCGGTTATGGGCTCGTCGGGGTCTGGCAAGTCAACTCTTCTCAACGCTATTGCTGGACGGTCAAAAAAGACGCTGCAAACCGGACACGTCATTCTGAATGGACATGTTGCCACTCCACTTCACCTTCGCGCTACCATTTCGGTCGTACCTCAGGACGAGATCTGCTCCCTTCCTTTTTTGACAGTCCGGGAGACACTACATGCCGCAGCACTTCTGCGCCTGTCAACCGACCTGACTCGGTCACAGAAGCTCGCTCGCGCAGATGAGATCTTGCATGAGCTGGGGTTGGATGCCTGTGCGAATACCATCATCGGCGCTACTCTTGCGCGAGGCATTAGCGGCGGAGAGAAAAGGCGAGTGTCCATCGCAGTCCAGGTTCTTACCAACTCGCCTGTCCTTCTACTCGACGAGCCGACGTCTGGCTTGGATGGCGCGACTGCAGCTGACATTCTGCAATGTCTTGCGTCTCTCGCCCAGGCAGGACGCACGGTGATAATGGTTATCCATCAGCCTCGATGGGAATTTTTGAAGCTATTCAAGAGCATCCTAATTCTTTCGCAGAATGGCCGTCACGCATTCAGTGGGAGTGCAAATGACCTGCTTGGGAGACTGTCCGACGGGACAGAATTGCCGCCGTGCATTAATCCTGCTGATCTTGCTCTGGATATCCTTGCTGATAACCAAGAACTTCCGGCTGAACAGATCGATGAGCAGCACGAAGAGTACAAGGACTTCATGGACTCGAGGCAGGCATCGTTTGCTTCTATCAGCGACACTGTGTCACCCACGACCATGCACAGGACCACCATCGAATTTCGCAATGCTTTGCCAGTCTTGCTCTGGCGGACAGTGCTCGACTACCGTCGCTCGCCTTCGATTGTAGTCGAAAGAGTGATGCAGATCACAGGTCTCGGCATTCTCCTGTCAATCTTCTTCACACCTATCGGGACTGACTACTGGTCGATTCAGAGCAGGATGGGGCTCTTCTGCCAAGCTTCAGCGCTTTACTTTGTGGGAATGCTCGATGCTGTTGCGATGTATCCTGCTGAGCGGACATTGTTCAGGCAAGAACTCATCGATGGTGCAAGCAGCACAGAAGTCTTTCTTGCGCAGTACACAATCATTGGAGTCATTACCCAGGTCGCTGGCTCGTTGCTTTACTCGGCAGTACTGCTAATAACTGGACTGCCACGTACGGCAGAATTCTTCTTTGCGACTACATATACGACGCTCGCGGTTGTCTCCTGCGGAGAAAGCATCGGTCTCATGTTTCTGAGCTTCATCGAGCATGACGGCCTGGCTATTGCTATCATGGCTGCATTACTCTGCCTTAGCATGGCTCTATGCGGGACGCTATCGATCAGTCTTCCATCCTGGATCAATGCTCTCAACCACATCAACCCTGCGAAATGGCAAGTGCAGATCTCAGCATCGATCAGCATGCGTGATGAGCTATTTGGGTGTGCAGCAGAAGCGGCAGGAATGGGAAGCTGCGCTGCGTTGCCTGGTAAGGATGTCCTTGATCTCTACGGCCTCAACAAACCTCTGGCGACCTCCTGCGGTATCTTGCTAGGACTCGTCGTCGGATATCGCATGGTGGCGTACATGGTGGTAAAGTGGCGTATTAGGCAATGAGGCGGCCGAGCTTCTCAAGCTGAAATTCCGAGATTCATCACTTTCTGAACGTGCTAAGGCGGAAAAGCAGAACGCCATCGTCGCTCTATAGCTTCGAAACTGCATTTACCTGATGAAGCCACCAAGTTCCCCGGAAACTCCAAACCGGGAGGCCGGAGCAGAAGTCCGAATGGATGCACCATGACCCAACGCCATGGCTTGATGCTGTGCAACGATCAGCCGAGCTGATCAGAGTGAGAGCGGTGTGGCATGCACCCACCACACCTTCCTCAGACTGTGGGTCATGCAAGCGCGCCTGACATGTGACTTGCACTCTGCTCGAGCTCAACGGCGTCTGCTGATCGTTTATTGATGGTCAGGTACGACAACAACAACCACAACAATCATAGGAATCACTGTTACCAGAGGCCTGCCAAATCAAGGACTGAATATGGCGGACCAAGTCTCGCGCCCGCCGACTGTCATCGTTGCCAAAGCTGCAGAGCAATTCCATCCAACAACAGAAGTGACCTGGGGTCGTCGCGCCAAGGCAAGCAGAATCGATGGCATCGTTGCGGCATGCATCGTTGCATTTGTGCCCTTCTGGATGTACATGAACAACTGGGCACTCCATTATCACGGCGGCTCGCTCATCTCTGCAATCAACGACTTGCCACAACAAAGCATTCTTGCTCTAGCATCTCGATACCTGCAACACTTCTCCGTGTCCTCACTTCTAGCATATCTCGGCTGGGTCGCCTTCCAAGCAGCACTCTATGCCACCTTGCCAGGTCGTCGTTGCCTCGGTCAGCGTACTCCGGATGGGCAACTGCTCGAGTACACTGTAAATGGCTTGCTCGCGTGGTCGATTACGCATGGACTATTTGCAGCAGCGATCTTGACTGGCACGGTCAAGGGAAGCATAATAGCTGATCACTGGCAAAGCTTGATCGTGGCAGCTGATGTCTATGGCATTCTTGTCTCTGTTGCTGCAATGTTAAAGGGCTACTTTGCACCGACTCTTGCAGACGATCGAAAGCTGAGTGGTCAGTCGGCGAGGCAGAGTACGTGTCTCTTGGCGTTGCTAACATGTCCCAGGATCATTAGCTTTTGACTTCTTCTCAGGAGTTGGTTTCGCCCGAGACGGAAACACGAGTATCGCTGACAGGTGATCAGGTAGAGCTGAATCCTCGATTTGGAAAGTACTTTGATGTTAAGTTCTTCCACAACGGACGTCCTGGTATCGTGGCTTGGACTTTGATGTAGGAAACCAGGTGTCTGAGAGACTGAATGAATCCAGGCTGACTTCTGCAGCAACTTCTCCTGTGCAGCATACCAGTACGACAAACATGGATACGTGGGCAACTCCATGATCATCGTCAACATCCTACAAGCAATCTATGTCCTCGACTTCTTTGTGAACGAAGATTGGTACCTCCGCACAGTCGACATCACACACGACCATTTCGGCTTCTATCTGGCTTACGGCACAGCAAGCTTTCTGCCGAAGCTCTACACGATCCAAGCTCAATACTTGGCCCTTTATCCTTCGCATCTGAGCGCTGCAGAGTCTATTGGCTTGATGTCTCTTGGTCTAGCTGGCTACGCTCTGTTCCGCTCAGCAAATCAGCAAAAGGATATTGTACGGCGTACGCAGGGCAAAGTCATGATCTGGAGCAAGCCAGCTCGGTTTATCAGAGCCGAGTACCACACCAGCGACGGCAAGCAACACACAAGCCTACTGCTGACGAGCGGCTGGTGGGGAGTATGCCGACACACGAACTATCTTGCGGATTTAATCCAGACTTTGGCGATGAGCTTGACCTGTGGCTTCAGTCACTTTTTGCCCTGGTCACACTTCATCTGGATGTGTGTTCTTCTCTTAAACAGGCTGGTCAGAGATGAGAGGCGATGTAGGAATAAGTATGGCGGAAAGTGGGATGAGTACTGCGAGAAAGTCCCATACCGCCTCATCCCAGGAATTTGGTAGAAAGGAGAGCGACAGCAGCGGTATAGAATTTCTTCATCATCAGCATAGTACTCAGAACTCACCTACCCCCTGACCTCACTCAACCACCTCATCCAAAAATTATTAACAAGCGTCTGCACATTCGGCACATCAACCCAACCCGGCCTGAGTATCCCATGTCCCGCACCAGGAACGACAAGCAACTCATAATCCTTACCCGCATCATTCAACGCATTAACAACCTGCATTGTACTGCTCGGATCAACATTCATATCCAACTCCCCAACAAGCAGTAACAACTTCCCTTCCAACCTCCCAGCATGCACAACATTCGAACTCTCAGCATAAGAATTATCAACCGGGTAACCCATCCACTGTTCATTCCACCAAATCTTATCCATGCGATTATCATGACATCCAGCATCTGCGATCGCAGCTTTATAGAAGTCACCATGCCATAACAACCCACCTAAAGCGTTTTGACCTCCGGCAGAAGTGCCGTAGATGGCTACGCCGATGTCGAAAATTCATCCATGGACGGGTCTTTGCGGCGGCTTTGATCCATGGGATCCGATCTTCGAAGCCGGCGTCTTTGAGGTTCTTGTGACAGACATCGTGGAAGGTCTTGCCGCGCCAGTTCGTTCCCATACCGTCGGCTTGAACGATGATGACTTGGAGATCGTCAGATTGTTTCTGGAAGTATGAGAGATCTTTTTGATCTGGGAGTCCAAGTTCCTTAATGACGTAGAAGTCTTGAGGTCCTGCATAGACATATTCAAAGACAGGGTACTTTTTCGATGCATCGAAGTCTCGAGGTTTGAGAATCGTGCCGTAGATCATTGTATTCCCATCTCGACCGGTAGAATTGAAAGTTTCGATTGTGGATAGGGTGACGTTGTCCATCAATTTGTCTTCGACGCGCTCTTCAAGTGGTTTTAAGATTGTGCCGTTTCGGGAACGTAAGACGCCTTTCATGGGTTGAGAAATTGTGCTCCAACGGTCTTCGATTTCTTTGAAATCTGGTTTCCATTCAAAACGGTGGTAGCCGACCTCATTTTCGGTCAGGACTGTGAAGTTACTGCCGTCGAGATTGACGACGGCCATATGCATATAGTAAGGATCTTGTCCTTTGACCATGTTGAGGCCACGGACCCACATCCTCTTTTCCTTCTCATCGACATACAGGACGGCGAAGACTTCGAAGTTACCTTTTGTGATTTGATTGATTACGTCTCCTGTTGTTGTGTTGTAGAGGTAGATATGGTTATGCCCATCTCGTTCACTCATCCACCACACATCTGATCTTTTGTCTCGTTGAAGAAGTCCCAAGATACTTTGTTTGTCCAGTCGATGAATGTGTCTGCCCTCTCTTCTACGAGTATTCGGACTTTGCCTTCTCGATTGACTTCGAGTAGTCTGACAAGCTGGTGACCTCGCTCGTTGTAGAAAAATCGGTATGTCTTGTCGTCAAAGCTCCAATCAGCGTTATCTATTTCAAATGGGTTGTCGTAGATCTCCGGGCCGACTTCAATTTGCTTCTTCTTCTCCAGATCGAAGAGTCGCGGCTTGACGAGGTCCAGATCATCTCCAGGCTTGTAGTAGACATCTACATGAAGTTTGGGCTGGACTTGCTCTGGAGGGCTGGACTCGACGAGAGTGACCGTGCGATTGATTCCAGGCCTCGTAATCTGGTAGACGACAGCGAATTTGCCATCAGCAGAAGGCCAGATATTCTTGTCGTCGAAGGTACTATTGGCATTTCCCGAGGTAGAGAGCTTTGTGTCGCCGAGATAGACATTGTGGTCCTTGATATGGAGGTCTGGTCCGGCGGCATCTGCTTTCTTCGACGGTAGCTCCTCCACGGGGCTTCTGAAAGGGGACTGCCTGTTCCTGCGCAAGCTCGCTGCATGATCGCGCTCTGGAGGATGTCGTGTTGCATGTGTCAAAGGTAGATTGCATGTGATGAGAATCAGTGTAAACGATGGAGGCTGCATCTTGTGCGCGAGAAGCTCGAGAGCTAAGCATGAGTCGCAGACGACCAGACGACGGAGCAGAACACCGAAGATGCTGACTTACTCTTTGATCATCTGTGGGCATAGCTCGTGGCTCTGCGCGTTATCAAATCTACCTTCGTGTTGCATGTGAATGTGTCATCAGAAAGGCGCATCTTGAGAACGCTTGCTATTAGCCGTGAACGGCACTTCGAGAAGTAGTCATCTACAGTGAGATGCACCAATACAAGTACCTTGCTCCGCTGACCTTGTTAATTCGAAGAGCCAGGATTTAGATAGCCAGATTGGCAATAGTCCTGAGGGTAAGCTTTCTCGCCCGTGCTTGTTAGAACCTCCACCACGTACTAGTTTAACCGTACGAGTGGCAGACCTATCTGCTCGTGCCTTCCACGTGCAGCCATTCATGGAATTGGAACTCCGCAATGGGGCGACCAGGACGAAAGGTCTGTTCCGGGCGTGGTCGCGATGGCTTCGTTCCTCGCCCGGCCTTTCGAGGTTCCTCCCGGTCGCGGACTGCTGTACGATGAGGCAATCTGCGATTTCGGCCGCCACAGGTCAAGCATCCCAGAGAACTTTCTGACTACGGATGAGTATTCAGCCGTGTTGTGGGATGTGCGGTCTAGAACTCGCATCTTGTTGCACAAATGGGCGTGTCGCTGCATGCGAATCTCGGGTAGAGCTTAAGTCGTTCGCCGCAATGTGTCTTGGGAGGAAGAAATTTCGAACGGTAATGGTCCAACATCTTCAAGCCAATGAATTTTTCTGTGCCCGTCGGCCCATTGTGTTGACCGCAGATCGCATGGCCATAGAATCGCACTGTAGCCTCCTGGACAGGACGAGAACGGCCAAAGCCTGCGGGTAGAGCCTTCGTGGACGATAGATAGACATTGTTATTGAGCCCTGATCACCCTGATGAGTACTCATACCACGACAATGGACCATTACACAGAAATGCGGGTATGGAACACAGTATTTCGAAGACGTGAAGTCGGAATGACTAAGGACGAAGAGAACGATGGCATCCAGTTCCGGTAGAACGCCGCGATCCTGCTGCGAGAATTGAACCGGTATTTGATTGACGCATTGACGCACCAAATCAATTAACGCTTGACGCGTCTCCTACGCGTTCTACCTCAAGCACCATCTCTATCCCAATACCTCTATAACATCTCACTCACCACACAACCGAAGCACACTCCAATAAACAGAAATGCCAAAATCGGGTCTCATCCTCGCCCTCCCACAAACGACCACTCCCAAGATTCTCAAACCCAATATCCTCCCCGCCCGCATCCATCACAACGGACCAATACCCGTATCCTCACGGCATTGGAACCCCACGACTACCAGCACCACCTCCTCCAATGACACACAGGAGTCTTCTTTCCGAGGCAGAAAACTCCTATCCCAAACCCTCCCTTTACCAGAAAATTGCACAGGCGTCGTAATCCAGAAAACGGACCAAAATCTACCGCAACAACCACAAACACAAGAAGATGACGAAGAGGAGATTGTAGCGGAGGTTAAGAAGCTCGAGGCAGTGGGGAGTTTCGATGAGATTGTAGTTTGGGGTCATGAAGTCCAACCGGATAGGACTGAGGATGTTTATGTGAGGGGATTGGAGGAGTGGATTGGGATGGCGGAGAGTATACATGGGTATGAGAAGGCGACGAAGTGATGCACTACAGGGAGGTTGTTGGTCGACAGGAGACTGCGAGAGAAATCGGAGCATGGCATTCTCAGCAAGACGTGAAGCATCGAGATATTGAGACGAGGTCTCGGATATATGCCGAATGAACATTGGATACGAAACGGGGGTAAAAGAGGAAATGAAGCATTGGAAAGACGTCTCGGTTGATCGCTTATCAGCAGCGGGGACCTGCTATGATACAGGAAGAAGGAAGCATAATCCGGTGCTCTTTTTCTATGCATGCTCATGCCTCATGCCTCATACTCCACGTTACAAGAGAAAAAAGATCTCACGAGGGTTTAGAAGAAAGGTCTACCATTCCATCATAGCCGTGGCTGCCATGAGATCCCAAGACAACACTGTTCTCTGCCGCTGCCGCTGGTCTTGTATCAACTTACTTTTGGGGTATCCTCATCACAAGAAGTAGTCTGGTGTTCTACGAGAAACCATCGGCTCTCCAGCGCGTGGGCAAGGGTCGAATTGGAGGCTGACGGGAGAAGTAAACATTAGCAGGTGCTGGAGATGGGCGTTGTCAGCAAGACTTACAAGGTGTACTTGAGATGCTCGTCGATCTCCATGATAGCTGCTTGATTGCCGCAGCGGTAGCAGTAATTAGGTGCTGAATGACACATTAGCATCGCGTGCAGCATGTTCAGTACGACTGAAGTCTCACCTGAGAATATCGTGACCACATTCCTATCCTGACTCCAGTTGTAACCCTCCATGACCAGCTGATGGGCCCTAGCAACAAGCGTCAAGCCGTTGTTGTGATTGAACGCCTCGCTAATATCCTGTCCAAACGTGTATCCTGCTCCTCTCGGGCTAATTCCCCATCCACATCTGTCGTCTGGGTCAGACCACAAGAGATCACACATTGGTCCCTCGTGTGGCACTTCCTGAATGCGATCGAGAGCGCGGATGTTGTCGAGCGTGTCAATACTAGGCGACAGACCTCCATGCAGACAGAAGATCTGGTTGTCGATCAAGGCTGTGAGAGGAAGGTAGTCGAAGAGGTCGGTGAAGAATTTCCACACATTCGCGTTGCCGTACTTGCGCAGACACTCGTCGTAGAAGCCGTACACTTGCGTAATTTGTCGACTCTCGTGGTTGCCGCGAAGGATGGTGATGCGTTGTGGGTAGCGGATCTTGAGCGCGACGAGAAGGGTCACGGTCTCGACAGAGAAGTATCCACGATCGACGTAATCGCCCATGAACAGGTAGTTGGTGTCTGGGTTCGGGCCTCCGATCTTGAACAGCTCCATGAGATCGTGGAACTGGCCGTGAATGTCACCACAGACCGTGACAGGACATTTCACTGGCTGGACATTGCTTTCGTCTTGCAGCACTTCGCGCGCCTTTTCGCACAGTCTCCGCACATCGTCCTCGGCGAGCTGTTTGCATTGCATGAGAGACTCAATCCAGCCATCTAAACATGGTATTGATGGTGGGTCGACGGCAGCACCCAGGCTGTGCTCGACTTTGCCTGCATCCTCCATGTTGGTGTCCATCGTGGGCTGCTGCCTCAATGCGGCAGCCTCCATGATGTCTGTGAGCTCGGGGGCTTTATTATGGCAATGCAATTACGCTGGCGCTATGGTCGGGCGGTGGCTTTGAGGCCAGGAGATTAGCTTGTTTCGTACTGAAGACCTAGTCAACCGTCGTTCGGCGCGATCAGTGCGGTGTGTGATGTTGAGTGAATGCTTTCGAGGTCGGGCGGGAGTGAATTGTGAATTCTCGGTGGGTGTTTCGCAGTCTTCGAAGTGTGTTGTGGTGGTACAGGCGTGTCGGTGGGTTTGTTGTGTTCTTTCTCTCCTTCGAAGCTCGAAACGTCGTCATCGGGCGGAGCCGCATTTGCCTTGGCACGAACATCTCTGAGCGAGGTCGCGTGCCTCACTTCCACAACACATCTTTGAATGCCATCTACTCATCTCGTAGCTGATACACCGGATCGTGAAATAAGTATCATCAGCGGGCACGCGCAGTGTAATTCGCAAAATCACCTGGGTCCTCAGGGGAGTGCAGGTACGACGGACAGCTGGAATTGTGTGAAGAGCTTCGCAGCTACAAATTGCAAGCCTCACACATTATGAATTGGGTATTTAGAAGTGAAGTAAACAATACAATGCCGTCTGAAAACTGCTAGTCGTCCACATTTCGACGTCTAATAGCGCCTCCCTTTACCTTTCCCACCATTTCCTCCGGGCAGATCAGGAAATGCATCGGTACTCGCAGCCCTACTCTGCTCTTCAGCCAAGCTCAATTGAATAGCAAAGTCCAAGTCGTTCATCTCCGATGCTTGACTCGATCCAGCCAGCTGAGGTGAAGGCCTTGGAGATGCCTTGGTCGAGCCAGGTTTCCTACCCTTCGGCTTCGCATGCCGGATCGGAATGTCGAAGCCAGCGCCAGGCGAAGTGGCCAGGCTCTGCCGAATCGCTTCCGCGAGGTCTGCATCAAGTTCCTCGTCGGTCTTGGGTGACGACATGTGTGGTGAAGGGCTTTGTGCAGGCGTCGGCTCCACAGTCGACCACGTGCTGTGATCAGTGCTGCTGGCGGCTGTACTGTTAGCAGTGCTGGTGTCAGACGATCGCCGTTTGGTGTCTTGCTCGTAGCTTTCTTGACTGAGCATCGCAGCGTACGCGATCATCTCCTCCTCGCTACCGTCCATAAGATCTGTGCCGAATCGACCAGCCATTCGCTGAGCATCTTTCTTGCGCTGCTCCTTCTCGCGTGCTAGCTCGAATTGCTCATTCTCGATGTAGCCCTTCAAGTTGCTGCGTACTGCGCCGGAGAATCGCTCGCCGCCATTGTTACTGCCGCGTTCGGACCGGCGCAGTCGGCGTTTGCTTGACCTGTACTGATCGGCAGCGGTCGAGCTATAAGACCAGTAGCGAAGCTGTGCGCCAAGCGAGACCATTCCTCGCAGCACAGTTGGGTCTGGGTCAAGACATATAGCTCCAGCAGCGAACATGTTGATGCCAACGCCTTGAGGAGATGCTTGCGCCTGTCGGAGTCGCTGACGAGCGCGAGAGGAGAAGCGCGAGTTAAGTGTGCGGATTGGCTGCGCGTCAGAAGCAAGAGGATCCCAAGCCTGTACGAGACCATCGTTACCACCATGGACGAGATAGAGTGCCGACAAAGCTAGACTAGAGATCTCGGGTGAGTCTGTGTGGATGATGCGCACCGGCTCAATGATATTCACGGCATCGACTGAGCGCGAGACAGGTGCTCGTAAATCCCAAACCAGCACAGTACCTAACTTCGTGCCAGCAGCGAAAAGCCGAGCCCGTTGACCAGGAACGTCTGCAGAGGTGGCAACGGCTTCGGTAGCAGACGTTGGCGTCAGAGAGGGCGACGAAGCTGTAGACTTGCCAGAGAAGCCAAGCAAAGGATCCTCCGACGTGGTCTGAGTAGCAAAGGTCGACGTGTCGATAGCAGTCGCTAGGATTTGTACATGCTTGAGTCCATGCAGGGAGAACGAAGATGTCCGCCATTCTTCAGTCATCGGCCGAGGTGTGACCGAGCCGGTGAAGTCGTCGTGGCCGAGAGAATCCTCGAGGCGATCGAACGAAAAGGTCGGTGTTGGTGACAGTATAGGGGATGCTGCACCTCCAAAGACTGATGGTGAGTCCGACGCCTCTGTGCTGGCACTAGTCAGAGGTGGCGTTGAAGCAACATCGCGGGAGATGGAGTCCTGGAATCGGCAGCGGCTGAATCGCTTGACGCTGGCGCTCGTCTCCTCACTCAAACCGCATTCGAAGACGACCACGTTTTCGCCGGCATGGTTGCCATCATCCCCAGCAAAATCGACTTCAAGCTTGCGACGCATGTCCCAGCCTGTGCAAAGACGCTGGAATTCATGCGGCTTTCGCGCTGCGAAAGCTTCGATCTCGTGGGTCTCGGCTTGAATTTGCTGCTTGCTGAGGCACAGTCCATTCCAAGAAGTGCGAGGCGAGTAGCTGCCATCGACGCTGGCATCAGCATACGGATCGAATTTGGCGACTCGCCGGCTTGGCTCAACGGTATTCCAGTAGACAGTGCGACCAGTAAGCCAGGCTGTCCGCTCGAGCGATTCGTCATCAAGGCGAGTGCCGCGGTCGACATGTGGCCGCTTCGGAAATTTCGTGAGATAGAATATCTCGCCCAATGCGTTCAATGCCACAGCCCAGATACGATTTTGAGCGTACCGTGCAGGGCTGCATTCATTGTCGACAGAAATGCCGATGATAGGTACGCCGGGACTCAACACCCATCGCGCAGTCAGCTCTCCACGGCCGAAACGTTGATCCCGGTTCTTGTTGCTATTGCCGCTGGTGGAACCCAGGCTGTATGCGGTGATTACTCCCAAAGAAGAGCCGGAAAGGATGCCAACAATGCCGTCCGACAGTGTGGGAATCGCAGAAGATTTCGCGATCCAGACAGAAGTGATAGCTTCATTGCTTGAGGCGATCCTTGGAATACCAAGGTCAGGCACAGACATAGCTGATGAACATGCAAGAAAGCGTCCACGCATTTCTTCGGTAGAGCGGTAGTATGTCATACCTCCTGGAGAGCCTTCGCCAACGACCATACCGAACGGTAGGCTGACATCCATAGTGTTGGGGACGCCAACCACTTCCCCAGGGCCAAGACCATATTGCGCATCGCCAGGAAAGCGATCCGTAAACTGCAGGAAGAACTGTGGATCAGAAAGCCCCCAGCTATCCACTTTGACGGCTGTCGGATCACTGCTGGTGCAAGTCCCAGCATCGTCGGCCCCGTGCATGAAGCGTGAGCTTCGTTTGCCAGGACCTGTTCCAAAGTTGCCATGAATATGATTGATAGTCGTGAACTGCTGAGAATTGTACATTATGATGGGCGCGACTGTGCTTCCGCGAGACGAATGAGATGCTGCTATCGCTTGGACAGGCTTGCCTCGCGACAGGGATCGCAAAAGCCTAGTTCGCATGATGTATTCGCTGCGCCATGAGGCAAGAGCCGTGAGACGCGTGAAAGCACGGCGCTCCGAGCGAATGATGACCTGTGCTTCGATATCATCGTCGCGCAGGTGTGCATCAACAGAATCAGGACCAGGAAAGAAGTGTGCAAATGCTGTTCGCCAAGCATGCGGTCCAGTAACCAATTCGTGGAAGCGCTTTGACACGAGTGAGACGGAAAATAAGTCTGCAGGCGCTAAGCGTGCCAAAGCATGTGTCAAGACCTCTGTAAATTGTCAGTACGAGTTCAACAGCACACAGTACCACTATTCTGACCATTTGGCAATTCTTGGATAGGAGAACGCTTATCTCCTGGTACACGCTGCTTCTTGATAACTTCAAATGCTGGTCCCTCCCTATTCTTCACAGGAGGCGTATTTATGCTTCTCTCATATTCTTCTACGCGATTACGCGCGGGCGGCGAAGGCGTGTTCCTCGAGCTCAGTCTCCGTGCCTGGCTGGACTGATCGCCGCCTGTCTCCTGCAGAGATGCTGCGAGGGCCGCGTCGAGCTCGCGCTGCTCAGCTGCGCTTGCCGTCTCTGCGCCATCATTGTCTGGTGGCAGCAGATCGACTGCGCTGCGGTCTTGCCGAAGTCCATGCTGGGAAGAGGAGTCCTGGGTCTGCTCGGCGGTGTTTTCTGTACTCGTGGTTTCGAAAAACGCGTGAGACTCTGGTTGCATAAAACGTGCGGTGAGTTGCTAGAGGTCTCTTGTGGACTGAGCCAGATTCTCCTGGGTCAGTCGGGCGCGATGGGCTGGCAGAGCGTGTGGCGTGGTGGTTGTTGAGATGTCGAAGTCGCGGCGAGCGTGACGTGGAGATGCAGAAGGAGTTGAGGCTTGGCATTTGCTGGGCGGAGATTGCGGCAAGCAGGGTACGAACTCGAGATCGACAAGCAGCGATTGCTTGTAAATTATTCTTCTTGATGTTCTATACACTTCGCTCACCATTCCATCTGAATATCAATATTGCAGGTCGACTGCCGCTAAGAACGCTCATGACATGATGCTCCACCAGAGCTCTTTCTGCTCTATCAAATTCGGCGCCGCCAGCTGTCCTGTCAGCGCCTCTCTCCAGAGTGCTTCGTGGGAAGCAATGCTCATCCCGATGCATTGAAACATTCAAACACCACTCCTACTGCTTGGGCTCACAGTCAAATGCAACATTATACGAGCTCACCTAGGCTAATCAGCAAGGCGCCTGACGACTATCATTTTCCCACACCTACATGTCTGTTGAAGTCCGGACTCTTTCGCAAGATGTGGGACTTGTCTTTACTCAGGCGACAAGTCCAGGATAGTATGCCGGAGAGAGGATGTCGCTTTTCAGACACCTCTTGAGACTGTTCTCTGAGCATCCTCTCCACCTCTTCTTGTTCCGACACTGACAAGCTCCTCTTTGGGTATATGTTGTACTGTGCTTCTTCGCCTCTTGATGCACAGGACATGTTGCAGGATTCGGTATGAGTCGCCGCGCTCATTGGAGCTCTATCGCTGTTGTTACGGTGCAAATGCATGTTGGACAAAGGGAAAATGGAGGGCTCCGAAGCTGTCGTGAAGGGCGAAAAGATGAAGGCACTTACCATTGTCCCAGGCTACCTTCCATGCCTTTAAGGCCTCCAGCTCCTTAGGCCACCGTTTGACCGCCAAAATCGCAGCTGTGGAGCTGACGAGGCCGTGAGGCACTTTTGTTCAGGATAGCTGTACGGCTGTGGCTCACCAAACGAGACGTGCGCAATGCAGGCCCGAACCCTGCAAGTGTGGCTCATCGTTTGGCAGTCATCACCCGCATCAGCCGCACTCATCGACCGCTCCAGACATCACTTGCGTTATGAACCACAACAATGCTCGTTCTGGGCCCGTTCGAATACCAGCGATGAGCCACATATCATCTCCTCCCTTCACCCGACTTCACGACCATGCGTTTGTAACCAACTGTGCCCAAATTAAATTGGCAAAGCAAGCTTTTACACAAGCTTCGAACGGCTGGCCCGTGGTTGGAATGCTTGGCGCGATTGGATGATCGTGAAGTACATGTGACCATACATTTTTCAGAAGCGCATCAGCACCACTTGCTGTTGATCTGTTACAACTACGTCAAGTAACATCTCTGAATCTATCCGTTAATTTGTTTAGAGACATGAACATCATAGCAGAAATCAGCGTCTCTGCGAGATCTTTAGCTCACCATTGTTTCAACACCAATCACAAGATATGCATGCATCAAACGTCCACGCTGGAACATTGCTCAGGTCTCGTCATGCTATCTTCCATGTCTACTAAGCAATGCTGAAAAGTGTCGCTGTTCGTGGCTATTCTTTCTAGCGATGGCTGCCAAGAATGCTTAATCATCGAGTGTTCGACCTTCCTCTTTCAGAACCCTCCTTTCTTTCTCTCGCTTTCCATGCAACGAGTCAACACAGTGACGTTTCACGCCCTTCGCACAGTCACTATTGCAAGGCAATGGCGTTACACTGCTACAGCTACATATAACACGTGTGTCCATAGACGATACTGTCCATCAAGCCAAAGAGCTGTTTTAAACATGACCGGAACAAACGCGCCAACACAACTGGTCTTCCAACGCGATGGCAAACTCCTGCAGCTCAAGACTTCTGTCGTGGCACTTCTCCCGATCAATGACCTGAGCGAGGCCAATCGCTCGGTCTTCAAACAAGCTATACCGGACAAAGACTTTGTTGTCGTTACGAAAGAGACAATTTTCCATCCGCAAGGTGGTGGACAGCCCACCGATGAAGGACACATGACTCTAGATAGCTCTTCCAGCAATTTTCAAGTCACAAATGTTCGCATGGATCTCGATGCTGGAAGCAGTGGCCAAGTCCTGCACCTCGGCCACTTCTCGGATCCATCACAACCTCAGTTCAAGCCTGGGGACGTGGTAGAGCAGATTGTTGATGCGGAGAAGCGGCTGCTGTACTCACGACTACACACAGCTGGACATGTCCTCGGCGCAGCAGTACGACACTTGCTGGAGAAGGAGATCGAAGGCTTCGACGAATTGAAAGCTTCTCACTTCCCGGACAGTGCAGCGTGCGAATTTCAGGGTTCAATCGATGGCAAATGGAAAACGCCAATTCAAGAGCGTCTGAACGAATACATAAAGCGTGGTGTGCCTGTCGAGATTGATTTTTGGACCGAAGAAGACTTTTGCAAAGAGGGTCTCGAGAGGCTTATTCCAGATCGCAGCTTGCTACCACCCGGCGAAGACAAGTTCCGTGTCGTCAAACTGGCTGGCCTGGAGACGTACCCTTGCGGAGGTACGCATGTGGATACCAGCGATCTATGTGGCGACACTACTGTCAAGAAGATTTCTAGAAGCAAGGGAACGAGTCGCGTTAGCTACAATGTGAAGTGATGAACAAGAAGAGATCTCTTCTCAGGCTCACTTCGAAATCTCGCAGCAGTATGTCGCCTTTCATCAAGCCGTCACGGCAATAGACTCCTGCCAGACTTTGCTGATATCGTTCTCATAGATCCACCGCATATCTGTACCCCCGGCTTTAATGACTTTATTGCGCACTTTGTCATCATAGCTTGGGTCGGCGAGGCTTCTTATG
Organism: Pseudocercospora cruenta; assembly: GCA_013365205.1. Taxonomy (NCBI): domain Eukaryota; kingdom Fungi; phylum Ascomycota; class Dothideomycetes; order Mycosphaerellales; family Mycosphaerellaceae; genus Pseudocercospora; species Pseudocercospora cruenta. The sequence goes on from JAASFE010005779.1 coordinate 108,359, forward strand.
TTCAGATTTCGCTTCCTTGCTTCTGCATCGAGATGCGCATATATTCGCGAGTAATACGGCAGTCGAATCTTGTTGAACATTGGCAACGCTCGATGGTTATCGTTGCGACTGAGCTTGAGCGCCTGAGCGAGGACATAGCCATCTTCCATCGCAAAGCCGGCTCCACTCCCGAACGCACCAGACAGCGCGTGTGATGAGTCGCCAACGAGAACGACTTTATTGTTCCAGCTAGTCAGATCATCAAGCTCTGGACCTGCAAATGCAGCAAATTCTCTCCAACCACCTTCCGGCACTCGCCTAAGCGCTTCTTGAATCTGAGGAAGATATTCCTGGCAAGGTCAGCATTATTCATACGACCATAATAATGCGAGTTTGCGCTCACTGAAAAATTCGCTTCGACTGTCGCATTGTCAATGGGCGTGCCCCAGGTCACCTTGCTTGCACTATGCACCCCCGGATCCTGCCAGGCGCGAGCTGCGATTTCCCAAAGTCCTTCGCCTACAGGTGAAAAGTAAACATGCGTAGTCGGACCATGCCACCAAGCGGTAGTTCCGAATCTTGGATCGAGATCTTTCACAGCGTTCCATGGTAAAAGCACACGCCAGATCGTTGTACCAGTGAAAGAAAGGGAGTAGTCTTTCCAGGCAGAGTCTCGCACGACTGATCGTATGCCATCTGCGCCTACCACAAGGTCTGCTATGATACTTGTCCCATCATCGAGGATGAGGCGAACACCTGCATCGTCCAAATCCTCTAGTGCAACGACTTTACAACCCAGGCGCAAAACGTCCTCCGGCACCTTCGCTCGCAGAACCCTCTGCAGTTCTGTTCGCTGTGTGCGGATCGGAGGTCTTTCGAGATTCGATGGCTTCTCGAATCTATGGACTTCCTCGCCAGTCTTGCCGTTTCTGCAATTTGTGAGTTAAGTATTACCCAAATCACGAGGCATACATCATACAGGTTGAGTACAGTCGAAGTCGGATGGCCTTTCAATTCATCGCCAATGCCAAGCAGCGACAAGACATTCCAGGTGTTCTGTCCGATGCTAATACCGGCTCCAACCTCACGCAAAGGGTTGGACTTCTCATGGATCTTCACATCCACGTTGTCGATCTTGCTCAACGCGATGGCTGTAGCAAGTCCTCCGGGTCCAGCTCCAACGATTGCTACTCGTATACGCGGATACATGTATGGCTCTTGAGGCGACATGCTGAGTTCGCGCACCAACAGATCATGTAGAAGAGCAATAGCAGAGATGTAATGCTTGAGCTCAAGGTAGCGACACTAAGCTGCCGAAGGATCCTTGCTAGTGGGCCCGATCGATGTCGCAATGCCGTCTACAAATTCGCGACCTCAACATACTTGACTCTGGCAAAATTTGACATCTGAAATGTAACATGGCCCCATTCCAAGCGGCCATGTGCGATGGCGTCCCGGACACTCTTATACTTCCCGCCCCAGAGCTGGCTTACTTCTGTCTTCAGCCTCATCAATCATGGCTGCCCTGAACATCGATACCAAGATTCCCGAGATCAGTACATCTCTGCCTATCGATGAGCCACAGCCTCTGCAGAAACGGATATGGTATCGCACAACCCTATTCAATGCCTTCGTCATCGGAGGCGTTGGGTTCATGGCACCTGGTCTATGGAATGCGATGAACGCGCTTGGAGCCGGAGGAGCTCAATCGCCCTTCCTGGTCAACGCAGCTAACGCCTTGGTATTCGGCCTCATGGGCTTCTTGTGCCTTTTCGGAGGCCCGATCTCAAATCGCATCGGCCTTTCCTGGACACTACTCCTAGGCGCGGTAGGCTATCCGATCTACTCAGCAGGCCTTTACTGCAACAACAGATACGGCAATGTCTGGCTTGTCCTTGTTGGAGCAACGACTTGCGGTCTCTCAGCTGGCCTGTTCTGGGCAAGTGAGGGTGCCGTTGCGCTAGGATATCCCGAGCCTGGCAAACGAGGACTGTACATGAACATTTGGCTCTGGTTTCGAACCGGTGGACCACTAATGGGTGGCGCTATCGTACTTGGGTTGAATCACGATGCCAATGCTGCGAAGAAGGGCAAAGTTGGTTACCAGACTTATCTCGTCTTCATTGCACTGCAATGCTTGTCTGTGCCTCTCGCACTGGCGTTGAGTCCTCCTGAGAAGGTACAACGTGCTGATGGAAGCAAAGTCATCGTTCGCTCGGAGTCCAGCTTCAAAGCAGAATTCAGAAAGCTGTGGCAAGTTAGCAAGAGGAGGGACATCTTACTCCTGCTTCCCATCTTCTGGGCAGCGTACTTCAACCAATACGCCGGAAACTTTCAAACGTATTATTTCGGCGTCAGAGCCCGAGCACTCATGGGTTTCTGCAGCTACCTCGCAGGCCTCCTATCATCTCAGATCATCAGCACATTACTCGACTACACAGGCTTCCCGGTCAAAAAGCGAATCATCGTGGGCTTCTACTACGTGATCGTACTTCACATAATCGCCTGGACATACGGCTGGGTTGTACAAGAACAGTACACCAGCATGAACGAACCTCCCGTGTACGACTGGGCGGACAAAGGCTTCACAAAAGGTTTCTTCGTCATTGCACTTTGGCAATTCTCTCAACAAGCTCTTCAGAATTGGATGTATTACTTGCTGGCTACGAAGACGGATAACATCTCGGATCTGGCGAGATTCTCTGGAATTCTGAGAGGACAGGAGAGTTTTGCGCAGGCTGTGTCGTATGGGATCAACTCGAGGAATTGGAAGGGTGGGCGTGTGCCGTTGACTGTGAATACGATTCTTCTTGGTAGGTGCGATGCGATCGTGGTGTGGGAGTTTTGCTGATTGTGCTTGCAGGACTGGCGGTTGTTCCTACTTGGATGGTCGTGAAGAGTCATGTCCCGGTCGAAGCGCCTAAGGAAGGCTCTGTTGAGCCAGTGGAGGTGTCTAGCAGATCTGATGCCGAGTAATTGCTGCACCCTCTTGGCTACGGAGTCTGTCTGCTTCATTCTTGCCAGCTGTTGAATGTCAGACGCAGCTGCTCGAAAATTCCATGAGGAAAGCACAGAGCACTCAACGTCAAGACAGTGCCATCCACAACTGTATACAAGATACGTTATCTGTCCAGCGGTCATTCAGCACGCTGAACCTCACCACCAACGAGCAACCTTGCGGACTCAGCACCCACCATAGAGCAGTTACGCCGACTACATTGCATTCATTTTCATGACTCCTTAAGCCATCCTCACTTTGACATCATTCGAACAGCAGCTTTCTTCATCATGAGGCTCCTTGCGACAACAATTCTGGCGTCAAGCATGACATGCCTCGCTGCGACGACCAACCATGACTGTGGCAACGTAGAGCCACCTGCTGAGATGCTGTTCGACGTGGGAGAGCTTGAGAGCAGCCAGGACTGGAGTTGGATGGAAGAACAAGAACCCTACGACATCGATACATATGTTCACATAATCACCACCGAGGCCAAAGAAGATGACTTTCCAGATAACCTGGTGGAAGAGCAGGCAAGTATCCACACTCGTCGTTAACCTCGATCTCAGTTTCTTTCTGACCAAAGACAGATCTTGGTAATGAACGATGCATATGGTCCCAATGGCTTCAACTTCGTCCTCAAAGGAATCACTCGTGAGGTGAACGATACTCGGGCTTCCAAAACCAAGGTATCAAGCAAGATGGAGCTCGAACTCAAGACAGAATCTCGAATGGGCAGCTATGCAGACTTGAATCTGTGGTTTCTATCAGATTTGTATGGCCCCGCTGGGTGGTGTTAGTTCCCCTCTCTCGCTCTGATGTCCGAGATGGAACCTTTGTTGGATGGCTGCGTCATCAGTGCTTTGACACTCCCAGGAGCCTCACTCGATCAAGTCAACTACGGCGGAACTGCAGTTCACGAGACTGGTCATTGGCTCGGACTACTACATACGTAAGTTTTATCATGCCTTGACACAGATAGCCTGTTGAACCATTTTAGCTTCAATGGAAAAGAATGCTCCGGACCAGGCGACTATGTTTCGGACACACCTCAACAATCCAATGACAACAGGTACGGAAATTGTTCGCTGCACCATCGTCCTGATTCTTGTCCGGAGCTCCCTGGTCTTGACCCAATATTCAATTGGATGGATTATGGCGATTGCAGGTCGGAGTTCACACCGCAGCAGGCGCTTCGTATGCGTTGGACGTATAGCAACATGAGGCTCGGAAGATGATTGGAGACTCTCGGGCTGTGCGACGAATATCCATTTCAGACACCTTTTGTTCGAGTGCTTGTACTTTAGAATTCTGATGAACTCCTAATCGTAATTTATCCAACGCCTGGCAATGTTCGCAAGTGCAATCAACACACATATCAACATTCAATCTCCTTTCCGCCACAATCATTTCTTCGCATTCTGACTGAAACTAACCTTCCTCTTCGGCGGCGGCAAGAACACATTCAATACCCTCCTCGGAATCTTCTTAAACCTCACCCCTTCCCAAACACCCACAATCTCACCATCCTGCAACACAAACACATCTCCCTTAATCACACTCTTCTCGCTTGGATCCTGTCGCATCTGCACATAGTTTCTAATACCCCGAAACGCAACATTCGCCGGCTCAGCGGAAAATGACGGAGCCCTCGAAATCGCCGGTGTCGTAGGTGTAGTAGCATTCGAAAGCTTCGCCACCCGATCAGGTTGAAATTTCGGTGACAACTTCATCGCGGCGACACCGTGCGATACGAAAGCGTTCTTGTCCTTGTCGGGCTCGACTGCGTTGGCGACGAAACCAGAAATATGACATGAAGCATCAAGATAATAAGGTCCCGTGAAGTCTGCATTCGGGTCGAGATGTGGTAAGTCGATTATAGAGGTTGCTTCATTGTTTTTGGTATTGAAGACGACTTCGGACATGTTTTGGTATTTCGAATTGTATTGTACAAAAGATTCGAAAAGTTTGTATGCGGCTGCTCGTTGAACGAGTTGGACGTCCATGTTGTTCTCTGTACAGGCTCGACGATGAAGATTTGCGATTCGGTCGAGGATGAAGGGTGTGTAGTGTTCCCATTCATCGAGCCAGGTTTGGTAGGGTTCGAATTTTATGTAGCAGTAGCCGCATTCTTGGAGACGAACGCCTTGAGGTGTGATGGAATGGAAGACGCATTTTATTGTGGCGTTCATGATGTCTGTTGTATTGGTGGATTCTGATGGGTGTTCGATTGTGGTCTCCATTTCTATCCAGAGATCGCCGACTTTCTCGATGTCTTTTACGATTAGTGGTTTGTGGATTTCCGTGTCGTAGATTTTTATGCCTGGAAGTTCGGCGTCTTCGCCGTTGTGGTGGTGGTAGATGTATTTGGCGACGGTGTGGGCCATGTCCAGGTTGAGGCCGGCGGGTGTGAGGACGCAGCCATTGCACTTGTGATTCTGTAGAGTATTATTATTTGGTCTTGAACATGGCGACCAAGTTCAGTCTGTCCAGTGCTTACCATCACAATGGGTGCCAGCTCGCGATCCGCCAAGGCTGAGCGAATGATGATCTTCGACTTGGATAATGCGTCGTCGAACTTCTCGCTCACGAGTTGCTGGCACGAAGGTGAAAGTCGCTTCATGTTTGCTGGGTCAATCGCAATGTCTGCAGGAGAATTGTCAAAAGGTGGAAAAGTTTCAGCTTGTGAGGTCGACATTTGGACCAGGGCTAAAATGCGAAGGATGAAGTAAGCTCGCTACACAAACGCGCTGTTGGTGGGGATGACCTGTGATCGTGCTGACAACCTTGATCGAGCGATGCATCTGGATCCTCTATATACTTCTGGAGTATTCGCAGCAGATGTGAGCCATTTGTCCTTAATGATACATTGGAATCCTGCTGATGTTGATATTTACCTAGTATAGCCATAACTGTTGCCAGTGTTGCAATACAACTTGCGATCTATGCTCCGATGTTGCAAAGGGAACAGTTCTGAGCGATCGCCGACTAGAGGATGCAAGAAGAGAAGTCAGAGGCTGGTTCAGACATCTGTAGTGCTCAGGGTGGCCGTTTCAGATACGATTGCAAGCGCCGATGTTACATCCAGAGTCCTCGGTCGGAGCTGAGTGCATCCCTTGGCGCCGGTCAGAATCCTTCCGATCTGACTTTCGTGTTCGACTATGCACCCAGCCACCTGCGTTTGTCGCAGCACACAAAAGCTGAAGAACACAGCGTCTCTCAGCCGCATGTGCACATGTATGATATATTGACTGCCTGCTTCCATATGTTGGTAGTCACGGCCGAGGCCGCATGTCTCGAGAATGATTTGCAGCTCTCCTGCGCGTCTTGCCCCGGGGCGTATGCACAATCCTGGAGAACAGGTCAATTAACGTCCACCAGCGACGTCAATGAAGGAGCCGGTCACGTATGAGGATGCAGGTGAAAGAAGCCATAGTATCGCCTCTGCCACTTCGTCAGCTTCGCCAGGTCGGCCAATTGGCGTGAGCTTTCCAAATCGTTCAGCTCGATCTGGATCACCTGTTGTCTTGTGTATTTCCGTCTTGATGTGTCCAGGTCTCACCGTATTGACTCGCACTCCGTCTTGTGCAAGCTCCTTGCTGAGACCAAGAGTCAGAGAGTCGACAGCTCCTTTGCTAGCTGCGTAGTCCACATATTCGTGCGGAGAGCCGATTTTGGAAGCCTTTGATGAGACAAATACGATGCTGCCGCCATTGCCGCCTCGAGATATTGGGAGCCTCCTCGCTGCCTCTCTTGCGCAGAGTAATGCTCCCATCACATTGACATCCACCATTCGTCGAAGACGCTCGACTTCCATGTCAGCAAGGTCACTTGCCTTTGCTGTGATACCAGCATTGATCACAACGCCGTTCACCTTGGCACCATAACACTTCTCCATAGAGTCGAACAGCTGAGCGATATCCTGTTCGTGCTCGACATTGCCGTGCAAAGCAATCGCGCTACCGCCTGCGACCTTGACCTCGTTGACAGTGGATCTTGCTGCTCCAGAATTGTAGACATAGTTCACGCCGACGGACCAGCCTCGCTTGCCAGCCAGGATCGCTGTCGCCTTGCCAATGCCGCGGCTTGCGCCGGTGACAAGCAGGTTGAATGGAGGTGCCATATTGGAGGTCCAAAGTGTGATGTTAGCTACATGTTCGGACACTGCTTCGAGAAGTTAATGGGTATTCCCGGCATTATCAGCTCACTTGTGAGTCAGGTCATTATTGTTGCGTCGGAGAGAGAGGAGAGGCTTTCGGAAGAGAGGGAAGCGGAGATGGCGCCTGCCAAGAATCAGATGCGGACCTACCTCCGTTGCTGGACCCAGCACAATCGAGGTTCCAGTAGACTTTGGCTTGTGTATTCTCCACAGCCACGACTACGATATCACTACTCTTTCCCGGCCTTCTACACCTCAATAAGCGCCACAGCTCACAGTGCTCATGACCATCACCTTGCTAATGGATCGGTCGTCGAACCGTGCTACCGCAGCGATCGCAGCCGCAACCCCTTGCAACGATCTGGCTCGCATCGGCAAGCACGCGTACTCTCATCGTCTATGATGTATCATGCACAATGAATTATCCATAAGAGGCTGAAAATTGCGGGACGGGGTCAAGACGGACTTGCGGATTGAGGTAGTAGTGGCCTCTCTCACGCTGTCAGTGAGAACGACGAAGCTCTTCTCGTGTTGAATGGGCGAATTGCTGAAAGATGTGGTAGAGGTTCGTGCGTTGGACACATGTCAGAGAAGAGTAAGATGAATATGGAGAGCAAGTGTCGGTCAGGAAGGATTCTTTAATCATTGTTGAAACATCACTTAGGCTTCGGTCTCCAAGCCTTGCTTCCGCTGTCGACTCGTCCTCGTCATTTGGTCAGTTGGAGGCCACTCTGATCTTCGAGTCCCTCGTTCAGCTCACAGTCGGAGCGTCTCGTCGTCCTCGGAGGCTGAGTCGTCGTCGTCTTCTGAGCTATCGATCGCCATTTCGGACGATGATAGCTCGTCCTCAGAAATGCTGGGAGCCCAGATGAAGCGATTCGTGACATTTCTGCGACTGCTTGCTAGCAGCATAGGAGCGATAGCATGGATCTCCGTCGCATTCCCAGATTGAAGCAGATGAGGAGGTAGTCTTCTCTGGCGCACAGTCTGCGGCTCAAGACTCCAGTCGACCGTAACCCGACCCCGAACTGTCCTGATATCGCGAGTTCCCTGCGAAGATAGACCCTTGCCGTTCTTGATCACCGCATCCCACAAATGGCCGAAGGTCGGATTCTCCGCCTGTCCTGTGATGCGCCGCTCCCAGCCACTCCGGAGCTCGACCTTGGTCACAGCATATGGCATCTTGAAGAGATACATCTTGCGCCAAGATGCACTCTCGATGTCCTCTGCTCCGGCTTCTATGTCTTCTTGGTACCAGCGGACGCCGCGATCGAAAAAGACCTGCCATCTCTTGCAATCAGACGTGGGTACAAGGTAGGCACTCAGAGTGAAGCCATCCGCAAGACGGATGTCTCCGCGAAGCAATGGATTCACCAACAAGCTGCTCCCTGGCTCAGGCACGGAAAGATAGAGCTCCTTCAGAAGTGGCGTTGAGTTGGCAATGGTTTCTTGGAATGCGCGGCAGGTGCGCTGGCTCGATAGTACTGTGCGCATACCGACGCAGTCAGGCGCGTCAACCGCTGTGCGCTGGGTATCGATCGTACCAAGGAGAATCTGCTCGAGCAATTCGAATGTGCCCGCCACCCGCGCACCTGCCGATGGCGAGGCAGATGCCATCTAATCGTGTCAGTAGATTGGACACTGATTTGGATCCGCGGCAGCATACCTTGACTTTCTGTCACTGCAAGAAGATTGGGGTGTGGTTGTTGGAAGTACAAGCGAAGAACACAACAGGAGCAAGAAGTGGGCCTGATGAGGTCGCTCCCCTGCCCTTAAATGTGTGGGCAAGAGCTTGTGAAAGTAATGCTGAATTATTTCTCGGAGCAATATCTTCACATTGTCATTTATGCTGATAACCTCGCAGGTCTTCCACGCTTTGGTCACAAATTTGGTGGCCCCAATGCACGTAAGACATTCAAGGCGAGCCCAGGGGTCATACCATAACTTGTTCCCTGTTGTCCCAGAATAGCTACATCGAATTTCCTGGCTCCTTCAAGATACCGCCAGCTCAAAGATCCCCAATCCACGGCTCCACACCAAGAACCTCGTACATCTTATCCACCAACTGCCCAAGCGTAGGATTGGTCAGCTTGACTGGCACATACTGCTTGCCATGTCCTATGTGTGTAGCGTCGGCCCATGGTAGCTGCACGATGAAACTCTCCACATGATACGCTCCTGCATACAAGAACATTCTCCGCCATGATGCTTCCGGTGAATTCCAGTTCCTGCCTCCACGTGGACGATCTTGAGGTATGAAGCTTAGGTACACCGAAGTGACGGGTACTTCGAAGTGGTTGGCCGAGAGGAACATGCTCATGTGGCGCTGAGACGAAAGTGCGAGGTTGCTTCGGCGGACCATTGGATTCACGTTGGAGTCGTCGCCCATGGAGTTCTCTTTCGGGCGTGCGCTGAAGATGGCGGCTTGTATAGGTGTTGAGTTCGCGATTGTGTCTCGAAATGCGCGGCACACGCGCTGGTATTCGAAGACGGCCTTGATCCGTCGCACTTCGCGGTCGATCTTGTCGGTACCGACGAGAGACTCGAGGCGCTCGTCATGCTCATCCGATGCGAGAAGCAAGATCGGTTCCAGAAGCTCGAATGTATTGACAACTCGCGCGCCGGCTGAATTTGGTGCGGTCGCCATCTGCGCTGTAATGTCAGTCAATGATGCGCCGATGGCCTATTGCGTAGACTCACTGCTAGTACAGGCTGAAAGTGTTGTAAACTGAAGAGTGTAGACTTCATTGATTCGAATCAGTCCGCGAAAAGTTAGTGGGGCACGGACGAAGATCAAAACAAGATTGGTTTGAATATGAGGCATGTGAACGAGCGGTGGCACGAATTTGTTATCCTTCCAGACAATGCCGGTACAACGTCTCGGTTCTTAGCCTGCCTGCGCCTCGATCCTGATGCCACAATTTTAAAGTCACCCAAAGCCTGCATTCGTTGGCGAGGTAGACTCCCGCTGATGCCAACTCCATCTGCCAGCGGTCTGCTACCTCTCCAGTACCCCAGACTAGTCACATGTTCAAGCTCTGAGCAGTGGCCCGACTTGAGCATCTGCTAGCAAGCAATCCAGCAGATCTCCAACAGTTGGGTTCACAAGGTGGATCGCGACGTGCCACCAGCGAGGCCGCACAGGATGACCTGTGGGGAGCTGGAAGTTGATACCATCCATTTCATAGCCACCAGAATACAAGTGCATCTTCCGCCACACCCAGTCTACTGCCTCTCGTGGTCGAGCTTCTGGGTTCGAGAGCATGATCAATCCAATCGTCACAGATACGTAAGGACCTGAGTTGCTTGCATTGCTGAAGACTTCGATGGCGATGGCATTTGATAGCTTGAAGGTGTGGGAATTGACGAGATGGTTGATGTTGTCGTGACTGGGCGTGACATATTTGTTTGGAGCAGAGCAGAAGATCATGGCCTGGAGAGGTGGAGAGTTCGCAATAGTGTCCCTGAATACCCGGGACACTCGCTGACTGACGAATATCGTAAGCATGGCGGGCTCGTCGCGGGCACCATCTGGTCCTGGAGAGGCGAGTAGGATTTGCTCCAGCAGCTCGAAAGTGTGCGCTACACGCCAGCCGGCGGAGGGTTGTGAGGAGCTCATCTGTGAAGTGGTTAGCATTGCAGGCTTAGCTATTCTCGTGTAACTTTGTCTTTACGTACTGCTCGCGATCTGTGGTACTGACTCTTAATTCTGTTTCAGCTGCTCTCGAAAGAGTCAATAAATAAACAGAAATCCGGCGCGGGAGGCACGAAATGTCTGTGCCCTCAGCGAGAAGCACGGAGAAGACGTGAGCACCATCGCTGCGGGACTTCACGCTGCGAGCAGCGAGTTTCTACATCTTGAAGCGTGGAGACCCCGACCTATGCTCTATCCCGCGGTGCACTGGCGATGGACACCGTCGTCGTGGAGCAAGAGCCACGGTCCTCTCGACACCTTGCGCACGCCTTCATGCATCGACGAAGTGCTTGACATGCTGCAGAAGCACAGGATGCGCTTTGAATCCTGTCGGTCTTCGAGTTCTGAGCTGCACGTTTTGCAGCAAGACATAATTCCTGATGCTCGCGAGTCAGCCACAGTCTCTTGGTGCCTTTGTGCTGGAGTCCAGGGTATTATGTGCCGTGAAAATGCTGGAAAGACTCCAATCCCAAGCATGAAGTCGCAGAGGAGGATTCGTGGACAAGATGCCTACTCTTTACATACACGATGCCTAGTGTTGCAACAATACTTGCAGCCCAAGTCGCCTTTTGTGCAGTCTTCGCCGGAGATTGCGCGGCGTTTCAAGCCCGGCGACATACAGGTCCGCATATTGTATCAGTCATATGCTAGACTCGGAATCCTCTACAGAGCGTATCGTCTATTACTCACTCGCGCAACGTAGCCATTCATTCCATCACCTAGACTGATGGGCTAGCTCCCATCGCTTGGCATGGTGCAGATTGCGGCGAGACATCTTCGGCTTGCGTTATGGACTTCGCATCGCTTAGGAGACTTGTGAATGTTGACAAGAAGTCGGAGAGATGAGCGCGTGAAGCGGACAGAAAGGACAACGTTGCTATTTCGAGAGACAAGGTATCGGCAAATGTCGGCACGTGGCGGCATTGCGATGGAAGGATCACTGGCATGGGCGAAGGCTCCACAATGTGGAGGCAGCTCCGACCTCACCTCATCTGTACCACCGCATGTAGTCTCTGTATTCAAGTTCATTCTGCCTGTATACTTCGCTACGCTGCTGTAGCGCAATTTGTCCATTCTGACTCTCTTCCGTACAGAGGCTGAAGCGCGTGAAACAATTATTTCGAGAAGTTCCCAGTAGCCGTAGTAGACCCTCGACCATTACTGGTTCCATCGACGAGCCTTCCGGTGTTGGTGTAGAAGAGAGTAGACTGGGCTCGACGCTACACTATACGAGAGTCCCTACAGCCTGTGTCGATTCCTTGGGCGGCAGAAACGCGCGGATGGCCGTTGAGAACGAGGCTGCACCCAGTAAAGAGTCGGAAATAGCTTGCGAAAATAGACGTTCGTCGCTCAGCTGGAATGGCATAGAGACAAGAGACAGGCTCCGGAGAAATGATGAGTTCGAATGGATACTGCTGATCACCTGATGAAATGCAAGGCGCTGCAATTCCTCAGGACTATCATGCTGAGACCGTCCAGGGGTATGGCCTTGGTCAGAGCTACTAGAGATGGAGGCATGAAGGCCAGCAATTACGAATCTCATACTGAAGAGTGTGTCTGGTGAAACACTCTGCACGGAAGTTTCCGACTGCGACGTCCTCCTTGACTGGCGATACGGGTGCGGTATGGCGGACTCAAGGAGAGAACCCGGTGGCAGGTCCTGTTACCATAAGCGCAATGAGACCTTGTCAAGAGTCAGACTTGCACGAAAGGACATTCAACGATGCACGATCATGGCTCATGCCGTGTCGAGACGCAGCTGTGTTTGGCTGCCTCTGCCATCTGGCACTCAACATACATGTATCCTGCCGCTGGCCATACCACCCTGACGCTATCCTACCACACTCGCCAACCCTCCTCTCCTCCTCCACCTCCTCCTCTAACCCTTCGCGGTGTCGGTCCTAACCTCCGCTCACCGCTACTGTCACTTCACTTCGACTCACTTTCGAGTCATACGCCGGTCAATCTTCGCCGCATCAGAATAGCCCAATCAGCGGCCATCCTCACTCAGCGTGACGTACGCTCTTGCTCGTTCTGAGATCAAAACTCACTCTGTGTGATCTTGCTGCCTGTGCTAGCGTGCTCAATTGAACGCAGAATCTCGAGGTTGTGATTGCAGACCTCGCCCTCCCCCTATAAGTATCTGCCCTTCCACCCATTTCTTCCACTTTCAACTTACACTTCTTTCCTCCACTTCCAACCAACATCAACAACCAACTCTCATCTTCAACACTCTCTTCCATCATACATCATCATCAACCATCATCCACATCCACATGCCATCATCATTGACATCAACAGCCATCAATCAGTCAAGGTATGTCACTCACCACCCAGCACCTCAATTGCGCCTTCTTACTGATCATGCGCAGGCACTCACCACCTCACCAACCTCACCGACAACAAGCATCACATCAGGTAAGCATTGTCTCACCCTGACCTGCTTCTGCCACTGACATTGTACAGATTTGGGCACGCGCGGCAACATCACCATTGGTTTGCTCGCTTTCCTCACCGTCACGCGGTGGTGCTAACACTGACAGTCACCCGCACGTCAATCGCGACACCCGCACGTCAATCGTGACACTCAGCAACTCGCAGCGCCGCGCTCACCTCAAACGCGACATTCCACCGACCGCGACATCTTCACCAAACGCGCCTTCTCACCAAAACCAACAACTTCACCAGATTCGACTCCTCGCCAAAACTCACAACTTCACCAACCGCGACTTCTCATCAAAATCGAAACTTCACCACATTCGCCACCAAAACGCCAAGACCCACAACCGAACTTCCCACAACCCGACATCTTCCGACTTCGATCTTCCGATTCCACGAACCGACAGCAGCAGCACAGGCAGGCGTACAGGCAGCGAGAGGCACAGAGATGGCGAGAGAGGCAGAGATGACAGCAGGCACAGACACTCAGCGAGCAGCGAGCAACGGCATGAAAACGTGATGGGGCGGAGGGCAATGGGCATGAGTTCAAGAAGGATATGACACATGATTCACGACTCTCTGCTTAGCGAAGGGTGTGGTTCGCGGGTTGTTAACTCAACTGACTGGTGCGGGTGAGCATGCACAGGGCCGGACCAATCTCTGGGCGTTGGCACGTGGGTATATACCCACGCACGCCTTCTTGCCATTCACGGAGACCGCGCTACTTGCAACTCACCGTCTGCGACGTCCACCTCCCACTGAGCCAACTGCTGGGCGCCGAGTATACTCGGTCAGGTCAAAGGCAGTTCGGTTTCTCAGTCGCGGCAAGTCCTCTGTTTCCGCTGTGTCTTGGCGTAAGATGCGGTAGCAGGGCATTCATCGACACAACAACAGCCACTTCATCAGGCACTCGACTTGGTAAGGATGGTTGGATATTCATGCTCTCGCTGCTCGCTGGTCTTGGGTTTGATGGTGAGATTGATTGGTGGTTGTGATGGTATTCATTGATGGCTCTTTCAAAAGCAGTTCAGGCTTGGTGGTGGCATTTACTCGAGATCTTTGTAACTTTTCTGGTGGTGGTGGTGTCGTTAGTGCTCTCGCAGGTGGCCTCTGGTAATCTTTAATCAAATCAACTGTGCTTGCAATTCAAATCGTGCCTTCATTTCCTCTTGTCTGCCCATCAATTGTGCTCAATGTGTTTCCAATCTTTGTTGAGATCTCAGACGTGCTGCGTTGGTAGGGCGAGAGGAGACGTGCGGTCGCTGTGGCTTGGCACCGAACTTCGGAGGACCTGCCATTTCACAACAGCAAAACGAGCCCACGCACTTTTCATCTACCATCAGATCATTTTCATCAGCAGGCACCCTGAATCTGATGCGAATGTCAGTATATCGTCGCAACGGTAAGGCACAGCTGTGGATCACGACTTCTGGGTTTCGCACCGATGCCAAATTGTGTTCGTTCTTGAAAAACTTTGCATTCAATGCCACTGATCCTGTGATAGTACCTGAAGACAATCGCACGAGCTTCGTGACCACTGATGCAGAGCGGATCTGCAAGACTGCCTGACCATACAAGCAGGCACAGCTCTCTTCCTTCCGATGCAGAAGAAACCCACTCCTCCACGCAATCCATTCTAACCGCAATGAATGCTTGATCATTCAAGCAAGCGCAGCTCTCTTGCTTTCGAGATAGAGAAACAACCTCTCCACGCATCACTTCATAGTCGCATCGGATGCTCGAGCACCCAATGAGCACGGAACTCAGCTCAGCTCATCAAGAGTGCCCGTCAGAACAATTCGATTCCTTCAGTCTCCGACTCAGACGCACTATCCCACGTGCACTGGCCGACTTTCCAGTCCAGATCCTGGGCAGTGACCGTCTCTCCCTTGGTGCGACGAAGGATCTTCTCAAAGAAATTGAAGTAGAGGGAACCCATCTGATCCTTGAGCATTTCTTCCAACACTTCACCCGCTTTCAAGGCTGATTTGTCCTTCAGCACAACCTCTGTGCTTGCCCAGCCAGGCTCCTGATCATCCGACGTGGTGTCATTCGATGTCATGGAAAGTTCGACGCTGTACACGTTGTACTTCACGTTGCCGAAGTACATCTTGCGCCAGGACTCAGATTGGAGCACCTCCTTATTGGCGCCGCTCTTGAGACTGTATCTGGGTGTCATGTTGACGCTCATCGGAAAGCTCTTGCTCGCTCTCTTTTTCGGCATGCTCTCGGTATCGACATCGACGACGATCTCATCTGTCACTCGCCAGGTGCCGAAAAGAATGAGATTGTCCTCAGTTGTGTGAGAGGTGCAGTCAATTCCGGGCGGGTCGTCAATTCCGGGCGGGTCAAGAAACAGAGCTCTTCGCAATGGCGGCGAATTGGCTATTGTGTCGCGGAACATTTTGCTGACTCGTTGGCATCGGAGGAGGGTCTTGGTGGCAGCAATACGGTCCGCGACGAATAAGGTCGCAGATGTGGTTGCAGGCGGAACGACATCTAGTAAGATGTGCTCGAGAAGTTCGAAGGTGCTGGTCAAGCGGGCGCCGGCGGACTCGGCGTCGTCGGCCATGGCAGATGTGGTATTTTTGGTGTGGAAATATGCTTTCCGAGTTTGAAATGCGATGATGGATAAGTGCTGTCGGCCGACGACTTCCAGATTCTTGGCTTACATATGTCAGCTCGCACGGTCCACCTCGAAATCTCACTTGATTCACGTGCATGTGATATAACGTCACAATTCCTATTCTTGAGCACTTAATAGAAAGGTGTCGAACTCGACTACTGATGGGGTCACCGGTTTTGCCGCGGTTAACGCATCTGAGCGACAATACCTAGTAAGACTTAGATGCAAACATGAACGATTACAAGACAATGGAGGATGTTCAATACGAGTTAACGCTGGAAAATTTCCGAATGTTTCAGCTAATCCTACCACAGTCCAATGTACTTCGGCGCGGTCCAGCCGTAGCGCTCCCTTACATTGCTCGCGATTGAAGCTCATCCACTGGCAGAACAGCGAAAGCAACTGCAGCTCTTCAGAGGCACCAGCTCTAACTCAGGAAGACAGAATTCCGCCTCGTACTCTTGAAGGGACCTAAGGCTCTCACCATTACCGAGCACTTCCTCCCAAATCGTACCAGCGGACGGACTGCCCTCATGCTTTGGAACGAACTCAGCCCTGACATAACGACCGACACCAAAACGTCTCGGCACACTCATGCGAATACGATCCACACGATATTCTGCGCTGTAGAGGTACATCTTGCGCCGCGAATGTAGTTGATCTGCAGTGTTGCCGGGTTCGTAATTCGGTTCCACCTGGACAATGACCGTGGGCTGTTGGCCTTTCTTACTCATCCGCCGTTTGACTTTGACGTCAAGGACGATGTCTTGTGAGACTCTCCAGGAAGTTGACAGCAGAAGGGCGTTCCTCTTCGTTGCACTTGGAACTTGCCAAGGCATTGGTTTCTCGAGGAAGAGAGCTCTGCGAAGTAGTGACGAGTTGGTAATTGTGCTTTGAAAGAACTTGTTGACTTGTTGGCATTGCAGAAGCGTTTTGATACCCAAAGCCTGGTCGTTGAGGAAGGCTTGGCGGGAAGCACCTTTCTTTGCTGCTTTTCTCGAAGTGGAGACGAGGTCGAGTAAGATGTGTTCGAGCAGCTCGAATGTATGGACCAGGCAGATGCCTGCCGACTTGGTTTCGTCGGTCATTGCGGAACTGCAGCTGTCTTGTATGACGGGATTGGGATATTTTGTGGTTGTGCCATTATTGATTTTCACAGAAGAAAGCTTGTCTCGCTGGCAGCCTGAGGACACCAAGTGGCCATGTGCCTTGGCATTCATGTGTTAGCTCGCACGGTCCGTCCGAAAGTGAACCCTGGATCCTGCGACTTGGTATTTCCGGCCGACATCAGCTTTGCATGCCGATACAGCAGACCACGACTGTCCACGTTGCGCGCTATGCAGACGCATGATGCCACAGCAGCAGCAAAAATGGAAGTCGCTGCGACGAACAGTCTGGTGTGTCTGCATTATCAGGGTTGCGACACGCTGCATCACTGACTCGTCATACTAGAAAGTACAGTCTTCTGCGCCGACCGCAGCAGACAAGGTCTTCAACACATTCGAGCTCCTCGAAGCCATCCTCCTCGAAGCCTTCGACTCGAGCCTCTCACCCCCAGAACAATGCCGTGGACTTCAAAAATGGCATCAAGCATACTACGATGTCGAAGAAAAAGACGCGATGAAAATGCTCCTTTCAGCGCAACGCATCAGCGTATTTTCCAACGAGCTCATGAAGAACTCCAAGCCGCTCCGATCTCGCCTATGGTATACAAGTCCTCCAGGCGAAGCTAGAGCCAACCCACTTCTCGCTGCCACCTTTCCTCACCAAACTCCACGCTCAGACCTGAAAATCTGGTTGCCTGATTTCTACTTCGTCGAGATTGACGGAGCGATCCGGTTGAACAACACGACTAGCACTGCACGGAAAGCTGGAGAAAGATGTTGATCGGCAAGGACGTTTCGAGGTTGCAGTTCTGGATTGCTTATGAGTTCGAAGAGATGAAGGACCGGGATGATGTATGCGTTGATACGCAACAGATTGACATGCACAGCAGCCGGGTTACGATGGGAATGGTGATGAGGGAGGCTGAGAAGACGGTAAACGCGATCTTCCGGGCCACTTGCGAACAAGTTGCCGAGATCTTGAAATCATGCAGCCGATGAGGGCACTGGTCTGCTACTCGTTCATAGTCAGACCGGGACGTCTTGCTCTATGTCTCGCCCACAATCATAAGTAGCAAGCAAGATAACAGGCCTTGAACTGCAGCGAGTCAGAGAATCATCCATCGCAAGACAGTTCCGTTAATGCGAGAAGTCTTGAGGTTAGCATCGTCCCTTCAATGGCACTACAAGACTGGTAGAAGCCGAACATGCTTCCACAGGCTAGAAAGGTGGATACTGAAACCCTAAATGCGATTAGACTTGCATGTGTCACGGCGCACAGACCACGTACCAGTCGCGCCGCAGTTTTAGTCGCCATCTCAAGTCCGCCTTTGCCAATGACACTTCATGCGAAACATGAACTCAGACGAGATCGTGATGGACGTCAAGCAAGACAACACGATGGCGCGGCAAGCACAACACCAAGCCACTTCTAACCACTCGGATCCGAGTCCAGCCGCCAGGGTCTTCTCCACCTTCGAACTCCTCGAGCCAATCCTCATCTACGCTTCCGAGTCTCAGTCTCGCGAGTCCTTGCAACTCCTCCTCTCGATTCAACGAGTGTGTAAATCCGCCTACGACACAGTGAAGATCTCGAAGGCTCTTCAGCAGCGCCTGTGGTGCTCGCCAACAATACCAGCTGGCAGAGCGAATCCCTTGTTCACGACTCCTTCGAACAAAGCGCCTTTCTTCATCACTGGCGGGTCCTTGTCTGATGCTAAGTCTGTTACTGTTCGCTGGGCAAACATCGCTAAGGCCAAAGGGGGAGAGAGCTGGAGGAATATGGTTGTTTTGAGTGATGCGGAGGTCTACTCGATCTCGATGTCAAGTGGAGAGGGAATGTCGATATTCCAGCGGAAGTTCGGGAAGGCGACTATGACGGGCGAAGAATTGCTGATGGAGTGTGAGAAGTTGAAATGGCATGGTTCCAGCATGGATGCGATGCCAATGACGAGGTACTCTTATCCTGGAACGGGAACCCAGCAGCGCAAGCGCAAGGCCAGGCGCAGCAGATACTAACTTACAAGCAAGCTGTGTCGGTCTCAGCGCTCTTCTCCATACCAGCTCTGCTACCAGCTACTTGAGCCACGGATTTCTTTACTTCCCCACCGTCTTAGGAAACGCGACATCCAAAATCTGACCCAAAGTCGGATTCTCCAACCCAGCAACCACACTACGAAACGACTCTTCAGGTATTAAACCTTCTATCACTCCGATGGACTGGACAGAATGCGGTCCACCGCAGAGATACATCGCATGCCAAGACGCCGCACTGCCGCTTTTCTTGCGAGGGTATTTAGCAGATGGATGGGCCGCATGTAGCGAGACTTGAACTTCCTCGCCAGATCCATGGCGTGAAGATGTTGTATGTGCTAAGGCGCAAAGATATCGAAGGATAAGGGATTGAGAGCGCGGTCGAATTCGTTGGAAAGGAAAGCGAAGAAAAGCTTTATTTGAAGTTTGGGTGAGCCGATACCTCTCGCATTACTTCTCTATCTCAGCTGCGCTCACCACCTGAAATCCGGGTAGTGCGACCACCATAGCTCAAGCTCTTCGAAGTTCTCCGGCAACGCACGATCGACAATCAGTCCCAAAGTCGGATTCTCCAGATTAGCCGCCATGCTAGTCCTCATTCTCTCCATGCCTTCACCTTGAGTCGTATAGATATTATTGATGAAGTACGATCCGCCGTAAAGATACATCTTGCGCCAAGACGCCTTTTTGTCACCTTCGTCGCCATGTACTGGGATCGATGAGCGGATCCTGTTCAGCCATACGTAGATCGTGTTGCTGTGAGGATCGAGCGTAGTAGTTGGCACGAACGTGATAGATTCACACGAGCGCAAGGTAGTCGCAAGTAGCGGGTTGATGGTGTAATTGGTGTTCCAAAGTTCTTCATCAGGAGCGGTGAAGAAAAGCGCTTTCTGGAGACTGGAGGAGCCGACGATGGTCTCGAGGAAGGCGCGAGAGACTCGTTGAGCAAGTAGAATGGTATGGCGACCAATCTTCGCGTTGGTGTCGTGTCCTTCCCACGTTTCGGTCTCGACTAGGTCTAGCAGGATCTGCTCGAGCAGCTCCACGATGCCAGCGACCCGAGCACCGGCAGACATCCGCGAGGTGATGCTGGTTGGTTCTGGCAGTCGTCAGTATCTTCCACGAAGATCAATATCGAGTCAACTTACGATCTTGATTGACCATGGTGGCCATATCGCACTGTGGTGGCGATAGGATGCGTCGAACAGTCGCGCACAAATTCTAAATCTGAAGCTTCGAGAACAGCGGGAGCAACCGACCTCGCATGTGACAGCGTGGAACCCAAGACGCTAGTGATCTTCCTCCTCTATCTCTTGAAGTCATGACGCACAACGCGGGAGACCACTGTGAAGTCCGAGTTGCAAGGTCTCGGTAAGATCGTCTGTGCCAGAGCCAGATGCAGGAAATGCAATCCAGTAAGAACGCAATGACCTTAGTCACGGAACTCTCAGTTTGTCCAACCTCCCACCGGTCTAGTCAAAGCTTTGTCAACAATCTGACCAATAGTTGGACACACCATATCAGTGAACCAACCAGAGTAGCCATCTCCCTCCGCCACGGTGACGAGTTCGACCTTATACCATCCACTGCAAAGGTACATTCTGCGCCAAGATTGCGCCTTGTCTCTTCTTCTGGAAGACGCTGAGGTCTTCTGCAGCGCTACTTGAAGTGCGTCTTTGTTGTCACTGGACGCCAACTCTGGTATGAAGAAGGTGGAATCAGTTGCGTGCAGAGGACTTGATAGCAGAGGGTTAAGGAAGCGGTCGGGGTTCTTGGTAGGATAAGTGAAGAAGAGGGCGTTCTGGAGACCGAGCGAGTGGATGATGGTATTCCGAAAGCCGCGTGAGACCCGCTGGGCTAGAAGGAGGGTCTGGAGGTTGATCTTGTCGTCGCTATCGGCTAATCCGAGCAGAATCTGTTCCAGGAGTTCTACGACGGCAGCGACCTGTGCGCCCATAGAGATTGGCGAGGCAGCATTCTTTAATTCTAGTGATCGTCAGTTTCCTTCCACAATGTTCGCCATGGATAATACGCACGCGCCATCTTGTCTGTCTATCCGATGCACGGCGCACTACGCTGAGTAGAGCAATGGATGCGGCAATTGAATCGAGATTTCCGTTGAGGGTCTGTAGGCTTCCTCAAGTCTAAGAAAGACGAGGGACAATGTTTGCCAAATTGCAGCTAGCTTCCCAATCAGGAAGTGTGTCCTGTCTTCGTTTGGGCCAAAGTTCAAGCCAGAACCTTCATTGTAAAAGCGAGTTCCAGCAGAAAAAGTGCTAGAAGCGCGCTGGCTCCGTTGCATAGGCCAAGTCTGGTGTTTCTTCAGGCAAAAGAAGTCGCTTCGGGATCCTCGACCGCAATATGCTCACACCACGAGCTTTTTTGTTCTTGTCACGGCTGAGAAGAAACACTATCGCTTTCAGTCAGCTAAAGTGGCATTTTGAATCCCCGATGCGGAAGCTACACATCAAGATGAATCTTTGAACTTTTGACCTCTAATGTTCATTCATGTCATTACTTCCTCCCCCTCCCCAATCATTGGGTATCATGCTCGCAATGGTGGTCTCATGTATGAGGCGGCGACTGGTATCGCCATTCGGACTCCTGTTCGCCATCGCTATGCACAACAATAATCAACTTCTCAAAGTCGAAGTCTTATTTGTCCTTGTGGCTCTTGCCAAAGAAATGATGTTTCTTCTTTTCTTTCTTCTCGGGCTCTTTTGTCAGCTTCGCAGGCACACTGTTACCATTCGCCCTCCCGTTAAGATTCATGTTGTTCATTTGTGCGACTGGTGGCTGTGGCGCTCTTTGCGGTTGTGGCGCAGGTGCTGATACAGGTGCAGGTCGTGGCTTAGGCTGTTCGTCAGGCTCGAATAAGTGCCGAGGCGCCTGTGGTTTGGGCATGTCCATGGGTATGTTCAATCGCCGCTTGTCCGTGGTCAGGTCTCCCAGCTGCCGTGTGAAAAGTGAAGGAGTCTGCATGTGTGATGTGACCAGGAACACTTCGCGGTTCGTTTGACGTCCAGTGGTGTAGCAAGCTCTGGCTTCAGAGTATGTCGCACCGCCAGCCATGAACACGACCACCCTTTGCCGGTTCTCATTGCTAGTATTTGCTCTCGTCTTGGCCCACGTGGGCTTGGCGCGCAGGGATGCGACTGCCTGCTGTTGGCCCATTCCGTCATTCATATCGAGGGGTGGCTTTGTGTAAGGGAAAGTGTTAGCATCCACTGTGTTGCCAGCATGTGCTTCAAGCAGATTTTGCAAGACAGTCTCGTATCTGCTGAGTGCATATTCTTCCATCGTATAGCCAGGTGGAGGCTTTTTGGGGAAGAGTGGCAGTGGTATCGGCCGGGAATCCTTGATGTTGCGCTCGACACGTGCACCAACCAGGTCTAGGTTGCGAATGATCGTACCGTCCTGCTGAGGTGCCAGCTGTGCATGGTACATCAATTTCTCGAGGTCAGAGGGAGGCATCCCGTCGCGGAAAAGGGTGTATAGCATAAGAAGTCGCAATCGATCGGGAGGGGTGATGCCGTCTTCGTCCAGCATAGCAACGACTTGGTTGGCCACGCCTTTTGGCTTCTTATACTCCTCGTCGAGACCAGTGGCAAGTATTTGCTCCACAGTCGCAAGATCCGGCAGCTTGAACTTCTGGAATCGATTCATAGCTTCTTGCGCCATGCCAAGGTTGAGTGCCCATGCTTCTTTTTGCTCTTGGAACTGAGGCAGCCCTGCCATCATATCTTTGATGGTATTCAGGCTTACGCCTTCGCTATCTTTCTTGGTGAAGTTCGCGTTTTCTGACGTGAACTTTCTGAAGTCTGCTGTAATTTTGTCGATCACATCCTTCATATGCCTGTGCCGGTGCTCGACCCAAATCTTATCTTTGTCGCTGATCTCGACATCTTTCTCTTCCTGATCTGGCTGTCCTTCGTTCACGATTGTTCGATATGTGAGCTTGTCCCCTTCCTTGATCGGTAGAAGATCGTGGGCCATCGCCTGGTAGGTGAACTCGTGCACGAGTGGAGCGTACAGGTCCATAGATCGGTCAACGATGTATAGAGCTCCACGTGGTCTCGCTGTCTGAGGTGGGAAATCCTCATGAAATTTGGCGTACAAATCCAGCTCGTCCTGCACGAATCTAGCGAGATGGGAGCACAATATGCTTGCCTCATGTGTGGGTGTTCGTGGTCGGTAGTAGCGGATGGTTGGGTACTCCCCGAGGGCAACACACACTCCGACGATCTGTATACCACTCAGCTGAAAGTTCTGCACAAGCATTGGGTTCTTCTCACCTTTTGCGCGAGATCCTCAAGATGCTGCCTGACCAAATTATTGCAGGCAGGGTGGAATAGCACAGGAAAGCTCCAAGGATCTCTGAAGGTTACCAGATGAGACTCGCGGGGATAGAACTCGACATTGAGCACTTTGAAGAGTGCGATCTGTTCTCGCGCGATACTCGACTTGTCGATTCTGTCCCTCAGGGTGGGATGTAATACTGCGGCCTCTCAGTATCTGCCTGCACGATCTCGCAGCAATGCACTCACAACTTGTCCACACCAGATGTGCCTTCCTGTATTTTCTCTTGTCAAAGTCTGCCATGACACAATCCACGATATGTGGTTGCGGCGTGAGGAGGTATATCGCGTCGACATCGCGGTTCGTAGGTCGCCGGTCGGTGATGACTTCGATGTCTGGACAATGTTATAAGGGCTTTTCGTGTAGCGTACTATGACCGACGCATACTGGTGACATTCTCGTTCAGGATCTGGTCTTGGTCGATAACATTGCTTATGAGCTTCTGGGAGTCTGGGTCGACTACCAACACTTTCCACTGCACATGGCTTAATTAGGCTGCGAGAATAACGGAAGCACAATGGAACATACGTCGCCGCGTGTGATCTGTCGTATTGTGCCCAGTATTACTGTCTATGTATTAGCACAGATATGAAGCTACTCCGGAGCACTTTCTTACTGTCGCGCTGGGCATCTATGATGGAGAGCGACATCGTGTGGTCGGCAGCTGTAGGCGTAGGCGCTCGAGGTCTGGCGGCTTGAAAGGTCGCATCCAAAAGGACTATACCAATTGTTGCATACGAGTAAGAAGAGAAAGAAAGAGGTGCATGCGCCGGGCTCCTTGCTGTCTGGCCTCTACCAACAATCTTAAAGTGTTGTGCCTGACACTGGATTGAACCCTCTCTCACACTCCATGGCATGACGCCCGTGGCTCGTGGTTGTTCTGATATGGCACGCTAGCTGCTGTAGACGCCCGTATAAAATATGCATTGCCTACCAAA
Source organism: Pseudocercospora cruenta (assembly GCA_013365205.1). Lineage (NCBI taxonomy): Eukaryota > Fungi > Ascomycota > Dothideomycetes > Mycosphaerellales > Mycosphaerellaceae > Pseudocercospora > Pseudocercospora cruenta. The sequence continues at coordinate 132,688 of JAASFE010005779.1, forward strand.
AGTTCGGGCTTTCACATGCATCACCACATCATCGACTTTAATAGGCAGAGGCGAGTGCAATGCTCGCATCGTCGCAGAATGGCAATGTCTGCATTAGATGCGCCTTTCGTATGCGACTACGCCTTCTCCAGCAACACCGACGTCGATATGCAACGGCAAACCAGGCGAGAGTAGACGATGAGCAGACCTTTCGATATGCCAATCGGCCTAAAAATGTAATACGATATCAAAATGCACGAGACGATCCGGAAGCGCAGAGATGGGCCAAGAGAGAACAGGCACGAGTCGGCTTTGCGGGAGGGGTAGGCAGCGAAGGCGTCATACGAAAGAAGTTCTTCGAGGGCGCGGCACAGGATGATCGCCGCGAATTCAGGAAACCTGACGATCGTACCAAAGGACGTAATCGGGAAGAAGCGTTCAAAGACGCGCTTCAGCAAAAGCTCACCAAAGTGAAGGCAGAGGTCGAAGATGCGCCTGTGCTCGAACAGGTGGCCAAGGAGAGAGCGGAGTGGGATGGCGAGACCAAGAGCCAGAGCTTTAGCAGACTATGGCGCCAGTTCTCGCAGAAAATCACCCAGGGTAGTCCAAATGAGAAGGTACCCTGGGTTGGTACAGCACCTCGAGGAGATCAAGCTATATGGAATGATCTATTCCAGGTCTTCCGCGAGAAAGGGCCAAACTCACTAGAGGATCGCATAAAGTACCACTTCTACGAGCAGGTCACGGGCTCGAGGTTTACTGCATCCGATATCAGAAATCAGAAGAACATGGCAGATCTGAGATATCCTTCCGAATGGTTTCCTGCTACAAGAGCTGTGCATCGAACAATACATCTTCATGTGGGCCCAACGAACTCGGGCAAAACGTATCACGCTTTGCAAAGACTGGAGCAGGCGGAGACTGGCGTTTACGCCGGGCCTTTGCGACTGCTCGCACACGAGGTGTATGCGAGACTCAATGCCAAGGGCAGGCAATGCGCATTGGTCACCGGAGAGGAGAAGCGAGCACCAAACGAGACGCCCGATGCCACATCTTTCGATATGACGGCTTGTACTGTCGAGATGACGCCGCTGAACTTTTACATGGACGTTGCAGTCATTGATGAAATTCAGATGATCGGAAATGCCGATCGTGGCTGGGCTTGGACTCAAGCCTTACTGGGTGTCATGGCGAAAGAAGTCCATCTTTGCGGCGAGGAGAGAACAGTGCCACTGATCAAGGAAATATGTGCAAGTGTGGGCGAAAAGCTTGAAATCCACCGATATGAGCGATTGTCTCCTCTTGCAGTGTCGGAAAAATCACTTGACGGGAATCTCAAGAAACTGCGAAAAGGCGACTGCGTCATCTCCTTCTCTGTCATGGGCATTCACGCCCTACGGAAGCAGATCGAGAAGTCAACTGGACGCAAGGTCGCCACTGTCTACGGCTCACTGCCTCCAGAGACTCGCGCACAGCAAGCTCGCCTGTTTAACGACCCGAATAACGACTATGACTTCCTTGTTGCTTCCGACGCCGTAGGCATGGGTCTCAACCTTGCCATCAAGCGAATTGTCTTCGAATCATCATCCAAGTTCAACGGCTACCAGCGACAAACTCTGAGCATAGCAGACATCAAGCAGATCGGAGGCCGAGCTGGTCGCTTCAGGACCGCAGCACAGGCGGCCGAAGCTCCAGCGTCCGAGGCGGACCTGGCTGCCGCAAAGGGCGAGCCGAGACCGGATCAAGAGATGCTAGATGCTGATGACACGCCAGAGAACCTTGGTCTTGTGACAACTCTCGAACGCTTCGACTTTCCAGTTATTCGCACGGCTATGGGATCCGAGCCTGAGCCGATCAAATCTGCAGGTATCTTCCCTCCTGCGCCAGTCCTGGAGCGCTTCGCAGGGTACTTCCCACCCGGGACGCCTTTCTCCTATATCCTCGCACGATTGCACGAGCTCAGTCAGATGCATCCACGCTTTCACCTCTGCGGGTTAAAGGACCAAGTCTGGATCGCCGACTTGATTGAGGGTGTTGAAGGCCTATCGATCGCAGACAAGAATATCCTGACATCTTGCCCCGCCAATAAGAGCGACACCGATATGTGGGTGAAGCTGATGCCGGCTTTTGCACGATGTATTGCGAACCAAAGTGGAGGCGATCTCACTGACATTGAAGATCTTCCTCTTGAAACTCTAGAGGCCGAAGTCGTAGGTTCAAGAGAATACCTTCGAGCACTGGAGCAGCTACACAAGGGTGTGGTAGTATACTTATGGCTCAGCTACCGATTCGCCGGAGTCTTCAACACGAGAGCGCTGGCGTTCCACGTCAAGAGACTGGTGGAAGACAAGATTGAGAAGACCTTGAGCTCGTTCAGCTTTTCGGAAGCACAACGTCGCTCGCTCGCAGCCAGACGTGAGAAGCAGATGCTGGATTCCCTTATGCAGGCCACAGACGAGACTGTTGCCCAGCATGCTACTCAGTCGCAATCTGAGGGTGAGGCTGCTGCTGCAACTGGTGATGTCGAGGAGGAGAACGAGGTGCGGACGGAGGACTTTGACAAGGCTCAGCCCGAGCACGAATACAACATTGATGACATCGGATCCGAGCTCGAAGGCAGAGAAAGTGCTTCTAGCACATCCGATCTTGCCAACCAGACCAGTCAGATCGCGGGCGGAGATCATTTCGCTGGCGAAGAGATGGATCTGGACGAGCCTGAGTTTGAGCCTGAAGGTTTTGACAAGGATGCCAAGACGCCTTCCGAAGAGGCTGAACATGAGCAGCAGAAGCCGAAAGAGGCGGCATCAGGCAGCTTGTGATGATACAGATATTGTAGATATAGATGTCCGAGAAGTCGATCAGACTTCGCGTTAATGTAGCACTATCCACCCTCTAGCCGCCTGGCACCCGACTCGACTCGCGCTTTCCGGCACACGTGTGGCCGCGAAGCTGCAACTTACTCCTTCTTTTGTTTGGAATATTCCCAGCTCACCGGTCTGGGCACGTTACACTAAAGAGGGGTGCTGGCTACTCAGCCTTGCAAGCACTAAACTTCGCTCTCTCTCTCTCATAACTGCAGGCTCATACTTTGCACATCGGCATACTTCAACATGGTCGAAGAGCACGAGCTAGTCGACCGCTTCTCGCCAACTGTCACAGCCCAGGGCAGCGAGCAAGAAGTTAGCGGTCTGACCGCAGTGGTCGAAGCGCAACGGGACTCTCAAGCGGCTTCGATTGCATCTAACGCCCCCGACAATTCGGTCGAAGAACCGATCGAAAGCGACACAGCAGCTTTGCTGATAAGAAATGGCACCACGAACGATGAAACGGCGCACGAACAGGCCGATTCAGTGGAGAAAAAGAGCTCATCCGCACTGAAACACATGCACTACAAGCTCGCAACAAGCGTCCAAATACTTTCTCGGCTTGGTGGCTCGAGATCTTAGCCTGCGCCATCTCGATATCAGCTCTGATTGCCACATTTGCCACGCTATATGCCTATGCAGATCAGCCCTCGCCTGATTGGCCGTCATGGCTATCACTCAACGCATTGATCGCGATCTACACTGTCCTGCTGAAGTCTGGAGTTCTCTTGATCGCGGCAGAAGGCATCGGTCAGCTCAAATGGTCCTGGTTCGCGGAAGCACCTCGGTCTCTGCTCGACATAGTGAAGTATGATGACGCTACCAGAGGACCAGTGGGCGCCTGCGTCCTTCTTTGGAAGCTGAAAGGCGGTCAGCTTGTTGCGTCTCTTGGGTCACTGGTTACGATCCTGGCCCTTATCGTCGACCCTTTTACTCAGCAGATCATACGCTACTATGATTGCTCTATACCTGTGGAGGGTGTGGCACAAATTCCTCGTACCAACTATTTCCAGGATTTTGGTGGATATCACCTAAGCCCTCTGATGTACTCCATGTCTCCTGGCATACAGTCGGCTGTGAACCAAGGCGCATTCAACCCGAGCAGGTCTCCGTGGTCTGAATGTACGACTGGAAACTGCACATGGGATTCAGAGTACAGTACACTGGCATGGTGTAACAGCTGTCGAGAAATTACGAATCAACTGACCATCAAGAACATAACATTCGAGTATGTGAACTATGAAGATGCCAAAGAAACTGCTTGGAACGTCACTACCAGAGTTCCTGGCGGCGTTCAAGGCGGGTACTGCAAACCACCCTTATGCGACCCTCAGTACGCAGCAATGGGCGCTTCGCCTCACTACTTGAATGATCCTGTCCTTGGGCATATTATCTCGCTCGACTTCATGCGTGCATGGACGCCAAGCATTACACCTTTCGGCTCAAGTGAGATCGTTGATCCTTCGACAAAAAAACCATTCCCGGAATGCGTAGACAAGCCAGACAACTCGTCCTGGAAATGCAGAGGCTACGGTGCAGCGAGATGCACCTTCATGCCCTGCGTTAGAACATACAAAGCCAGAATCGACGTTGGCAGGTTCGAAGAAACACTTGTAGAGACAGCCAGCGTCTGGGGCGAACAGGACGGGGATATCCACACGACTATTGATAACCGCAGGCTTCTCTCGATGTTGGATCTGAATTGTACTACCCGGGAGGAGAAAGACAACTTGAGAAGGCTCGGCTACCATTTTGATGAAGACCAAAGATGGATCGCCTATAACAGAACTTTCGATGTGACCACATGGCCGACTGTGAGCAACGTCTTCCCACAGTCCATGATGTTGCGTGACTGCTATTACGGGATCGACTTGACCTATCTCCAGAGCTTCGCGAGCTGGCTTGAAGGGAACTTCAAAGGTACTATCACTGGCCCGATGTTGATGTCTATGATGCCGATCGGCAAGGTCGACGGGCCCCATAACATTCAAATGATCTGGAACTTTGGTGATGTGACCTTTGAGCGCATCCAACGTTTGTTCGAGAACATATCGGACTCTCTCACAACCTACATGCGAGAAAACGGTGTGGCGAACTTTAGCAATCCTGCCATCGGAACGGCACACCACTACAAGACGTGCATTGAAGTAAGATGGCCTTGGCTCACTTACTCCGCCGTGCTGGTATTGCTAGCTCTGGTATTCTTGATCTGCACTTTAGTCGAGACCAAAAAATGACAAACTTCCTCTCAGCCGCCGATTTGGAAGTCCTCTCCTCTTGCGCTTCTATATCACGGTCTCCATCTAGATGACAAGGATCGTGAAGCGACACACACGTTGGCACACGCTGGCCCAAATACAGTAAAAGAAATGGAACATCTGGCTGGATTGACGGCAGTGCAGCTTCGTGAGGTGGACATCCCTGACAGTCTCCATCTACGCTTGCAGATAGCCGTCGCAGCACCTAAGCACTAATTTCCCAGCAAGGAAGATCCAAAACGGAGAAGACTGTGGGATTGACAATATGCTGGACAATCTCACTTAAACTATGTGCAGTCGTTGCAAGATCTGTCTGCGCGACTCTTCGACATCGCTTGCATAATCAGCCGCGATTGACAGAATCAAACCTCAGGTTTCAGGAAACGGACAAGAGTATAGAAGTGCGAGGACTGATTGTTCTCACCCGACATTACACTGGCCGTGAGCCTGCTCGCCTCAAGTCCTCACAGCTATCTCCTCGCTTGCGTGAACTCAGCTCCCCCGAGAGAGATGATTTACGCAAGCTGACCTCTTTCGGGATGCCGAATGAAAGCGTGACAACCATTCTCACTCGCAGACGTAATACGCTCGCGCGCGCTCACTTCAGATGCTCACGACTGTCGTAAAAGCTATCTAAAGGAATATCCCAGCTCATTGCTTCGAATTAAGATGATTGGGAGAAGCGCACCTTTCCTGAACACGCATATGTGCAGAGGACCACCATTCTTACTTGAGATTGCAGCTTGCTCGACTGCGCTCACTTGTGGTGCTCATGGGTATCGATAACGCTAATCAAGCGACTACCTGAAGTCCTTTCCTCAGAAGGGAATGGTCAGCAGAAGCAGGCCTCTTCCGAATCCGATCTGTGGAGAGAGACCCCGATATAATTCTAAGTTACGACGGTTCCGGAGACGCTCACGTTGGATGTGACCAAGTTCCTGGATCATATAACCGCACGACAACCTGCACTCGGCTTCATAGAGAGCTGAATTCCGTGGAAGCGATTGCTCATTTGAATGGCGGCAGGATTGAGCAAGCCCTTCTCAATGACACATACTTTTTTCAAGTCCATGAACTTGATGGACTAGGAGGGCTGTGCTCCGGGAATTGAGGCGATAATCGATCACAGCTGAGCGCAGCGCCACGAACTTCGTTCGGATTGTCCATCGTCAGTTCTACGTTGTCTTTGAGCTCCACCCTTGTGGCGCCAGATTTCTTGGAAGTCGGTGGCGTTAGACTCCCTTAGGAACGCGTACGATAGGATGAGCTCTGGACCTTCGTCGCGTCTTCGTCATCCACCTCCATGGCCTCATCATCGATAAGCTCATTGCGCTGAGCCTTCTTGTGCTGGTCCTTCTTGCGCTTGTCCTTCAAGGCTTGCTTCTGTGCCTGCTTAGTGGCCTGCTTGGTGGCCTGCTTAGCCAACTGCTTCGTGGCTTGCTTCGTGCTCGAGCCCTCGGACTGCTTCAGATATTTGGCGTGGATGTTGCGAACGCTTTGAAGACACTCCTCACCTACGGACCCCTCGATAATATCGTAGGCTTCGGTTGTAGCCGTATTAACGCGCTCCTCCTCTTCTTGGTTGACGAAGAAGGCGACAGAAATTAGACGTCCAGTGGCCTCCATGCATATGCCATCGTGGGCGTCGTTCTATGTCTTCAGATTGGCGTTCTCTTGCTCGAGCGCCTTAATCTTGTGGTGCAGAGCATTATTCTCAGCACGGAGAGGCTCAACGACGGCGGAATTGCGCAGCGCGTCCGCTTTCTCTTGCTTGTCTTTTTGCGTATCCTTGCAACCACTTCGTCGACACACCATGGCCGCTTATTCTTCCTCGTTACCTTTAATTGAAGAACGTCAGTTGTGATTTGGTCATTCACACATGTCGAGGATCAAAAGCCGCTTGTAGATACTATAAGATACTTCCACACTACTTGGAGGCCCTCGTAGCCGGCATGATGTGTTCTGCTGGGATCATTGTGCTACTCTAAGAGCCCAGGAGACAAAGCCTACTTCTGACCCGTTATCGCTTCCTGTTTTGGGTTGCTCAGCTCATACATCGCCTGCTGCTCTGGTATACAAATCGAGACTGGTAGCCGATCTTCTTCAATCGTTTCTTCGGGAAGCCTCGCTGGTCAGAGCTAGCGCGACTTTTACTAAGCTCTGGTGCGGAACAGCCTCTCGGACTCGAGATCTCACTCCTTTCGAGCACGCTCACCTCACTCAGACGAAACAGCTCCAGTAGGCACATCGACACATCTACACACACTTCCGTCGTGGCCAGCGCAACAACCGCATCACATCCAGAAGCTACTAGCACATGCACCGCAGAAATCCGTGACTAACCACAATGCCTCACAAGCATTTCAGGGTCTTCATCACACGCTCAGCACGCCATCATGCACATCCTATACCTCAACTGCTTTCTTTCTACTACACCATCGAACTTACATCAACCAAATACAAACCAGAGAGGAAGTCAGTACTCTTATTCTACCATGGTACAACTCCATTCACTGACTGTATTCCAGCGAACCATGGCTACCAGCCCTCCCTTTGCCGCTTGCCACGCAACCCTCTACACTACCGAACTCCTCGAGAGGATCCTCTACGAGATGACCGACTGCCCAATGGGTACCACGACCCTCCTCCTCTCCCAGCGCGTCTCCCAGAAATTCAGAAACGTCATCAAGAATTTCAAGCCTATTCAAGAGGAACTCTTCTTCAAGTCTCCTCCAAAATTGAAAGCCGGTCCCTCTTCGTCCACGACACAGTCCTCTGCAGAGCCAGACTACGACGAACCAGACGAACCAATCCCCCAACTCAACCCCTTCCTGACCCAGCCACGGAACTCCAGCGACATCCCAGTCCTCTGCGATCTAGGTCTCAGTCTCTCCCTGACTATTCCTGCCCGCTTATTTGACGGAAACTGGAGGGACATGAGGCTGTTTCGGAGTTCTGGGGAGGTGTTGATCTACGTCAAAGTTCCGAGGCAGGGAATTGAAGTTATTGTGGAGGGAAAGGAGGATATGACGGTACACGAAATCATCATGAAGCTCTGATGGACTGGGGAGGATTGAGGTGTTCGGAGCGGAGGCAGTCTGAGCTGTATGCATGTGCTTTTTGGAGAGCGCGTCTTGAGGTGAGGTGAGGGTCTACGGAAAGGGACTTGGAGGGAGTGAAAGCGTGGAGGAACACGTTGATTTCTGGTGAGTTTAAGCGCATATCTTGGGCATTATATGGCGATTTCATTGGGTCTAGATAGGGCTGAGGCGTTCAGAGCGAAGGTGCGTTGAAGTATATGCCCCTTGAATCTAGAGAGCGTTGAATGAGGTGAGGTGTAGGTGTTCGAGGAAGGGACTTGAGATGAGTGAAGCGGTAAAAGAATTTGAGATTTTTGGGAGACCTACACAGATTTCTTGGGATCCTGTTGCGGCTTCGTTGGATGTAGATAGGGCAAGACTTTGTTCTGCGAAGATTTGTTGAAGCTCATACCTTTGTGTTGAAGAGAGCGTCAGGTTTAGCTGTAGAAACTCGAGACTTGTGAGGAGTGAAAGGGCAGAGGACTATGAGAGCTTTCAAGCATTCCCAACGTGTTGCTGGGCGAGTTCGCACGGGGTCCAAGGCCAAGATTGCTATAAGCAAGGATTGCGTAAAATCGGTGAGGTGAGGTGTAGGCATTCACATCGAACTTCGGAGGCGTGGGATGGTAGCTAAACTCGTTGACTTTGGGGAAATCCGTACGTAAATCCTGTCAACTTTGGGATGTCTCGTCACACATAGCCAAAATCGAGGTCTTTCGTGCAGAGACAGGTAGTGATCCGTACACTCTTCGGTACAGGGAGCAATGTCTTAAGTTAAGGTGAGTCTGTAAGATTTGAGACTCGAAAGGTTGAAAGTGCCGAGCATCTTCATCAATCAGGACATCGCGAAGCTAGCTCGTTGTAGATACCAAGAATCGAGGTCTTCGGTGCGAAAGTCTGTAGATGTATGTTCCTTGTGTAATGGAGAGTGTGTGCCGAGACGAAGTCAGCATATGCGCCTCGTCCTCGGAGTATTTGTAGCCAGACGAGCCCAAACAGTGTCGCTGAAGATGGAAGCTACTGTCAGGGCCAGATGAACTTCGACTTGAACACGGCTGTGTTGGTATAAAGGATCCGTTACACACCGTCGACTCACGCCGACATCCTGTTTGTGCCACAGAACGAGCATTGTGCATGCCCATTGCCGGATGATTTGACTGCGAGGTACCGCAACTTCATGACCAGCGACCTATGTTACTACGCCGGTGATGCGCTGTCATCAGGAATCCTGACCGACCTCGTCGATGGTATGACATGCTTATTCTCATCTTGGAGATAAAAGTCCCTTGAGGGATTAGCAGGCTCCCATCTATCCTGAAGAGGAGTAGAGAAGGGGAGGTGTTGATTGATCCCCAGCTACCAAGCTGAGTTCCTCTAGGAGGACCAACACCATTGCCATTGCAATGGCACTATCCGCCAGGACTTGCACCATTCATGGTGCCTGTTGACATGAGACTCAGTGCGTCAACGCCGAACACCGACTGTGAGGCTAGAGGAATGACTCCGCCAGGAACGCCGCTACGCAGACTACCAAATGGCGGTCAAACACTTGGTACACCTTTGGTGTTGCCGCCCGAGGCACACGTAGATGGTAGGGCAAGTTTCATGGGATCTGGACGAAGGACTCTAGGATATTTCCAACGAGTCTCAATGTGTTTGGGCGGGACAACTAGATTGAAAGCGCAGCCGTAAGGATACCTGCACCTCTTGTTGCTTGGAGATATGATACCAAGTGAGGTGAGCACATGCCTCACTGCCCTCGGGAGCGACGGAAGCAGAGAGGAGACTAATGAGCCCCGGAGCTTTTACCTGTCTTTCGTGGCCGTCTCGAGAGGCCTAAGTCTCTGGGAGCAATCAGAAGCGCAGGTGTATACAGTTCTTACGTTTCGGTTGCAGGAGATGGATCTCTCGTGTGAGGTGATCTTTGCGGTCCGGTTCAGATTCCACGGCCGCATTCTGGAAGATTCCGAGCGGTTTCACTATGTGTAGGTAGATTGCAGGGCTTGACAGCGGGCGCGGGTCTAGCTGTAGCTGGTTTCGCCTTTGAAGGCGCGTCCTGGCGTGAAGTGAGAAATCGCAATTTCTTGAATCACGAGGTCTGAAAATGAAAGGTCGGAGAAGTCCACGGCCTGCTAAGATGTAGTCTATTCGCTCACATGCGAAATGCGCCATATGCAGGAGCGCCTTGCTGCTGCTTCTGATGCTCAATCAGAGTCGCTTGACTCTCCATATATCGCGCCAAGACTGGACCCATGAAACCAGGAGCTGTTTGTGCTGCATTGATCGCCGCTGCGATGCATTGAGATGGGTATACCAGACCCAACCTCTCCATCAGCTCTTTGCAAACATTGAAGTGTCCTCCTCTCGCAGCTCGCACCAATGGGTCCAATCGAGGAGTTTCGCACAGCTCGACCATACAGCCTGGCACCTAGAGAAGAAAATGTTTTGTCAGTATCAGGACTTCGAAAAGGAGAGACGATAGTGAACCGACCAGCTGTGATATGATACCATACTGACTGCCGCTTGCCGCTGCATCGCCCAGGGATGCGAGCTGCAAAGGAGGATTCGCTGCTGAGGGCAGACTGCGAAAAGTGTGCCCTTCATCTCCTCCATTATTCTTGCATTCGTTGCATACATCGTGGTCGCGGCAAGTATTGCATCTCCAGCGAGTGCCCCGAACTGGATTCTTGCCACAATTGTCGCAGCACGCAAGATGCACTACCTTAGACCAGTCATGAACATTTACCTGGGGTGGCGGCTCGCTAGCAGCTCCATCTTGCCGCCGAGGTAGCTCTGGTGGCGCACGAGCCTGTTGTGGTGTTGTCTCTGCAGCGGGTGGTGCACTGCTCGTCTGCTGTTCTCGCATCGCCGCAAACGCCTCTGAGACGTAGAGGTTGTAAGTATTCGTGTTCGCTGTATACAGGTCAGTTCACTTTCAGGTCTTTCGCTCAAGGACTGTTATGACCATTGTGCACGGCATTGTTGTATAGATGAGCGTGGTCGCTTGCATGCGTCCCGCTCTGGAATGAGTTGCCATTGTGCTGACGAGCATAGCCACTCGCAGTCGCTCCTGTATGCTGAGCCGCCTGACCATTCAAGTAATGCTCCGGGTTGTATTGAGGGATCGCATGTTGCGGTACGCCAAATTGAGATTCGCCAGGATAGTAAGGCGGATACTGCTGCCGCTCGAAGTCTGGGCCAAGAAACTTGTTGAAGAGTGAATTGAAGAAGCGGGTCTTAGAGCCCGACATTTGGGCCTATCGAAGGTATTGACGCTACAGCATTTCGGTCTATGGTATAGTCAGAGGTAAGGAACGTTGGCAGCGAGAAGTGCGAGAGTGCACAGCTGAGCTGGTCGCACCTGTGGCGGAACAGCTCTTCCCGGTCAGGACATGGAGGCAGAGCAATATTGGCCTTGCCTCTTTCTCTGAGGTCTTGGACTGTTGCGGTTTCGTGGCTTTGCTTCGAGCGAGCTTGATTGGGAGGAATCTCAGACTAATCATGCGAAGCAAGAATGTGGCGCCCAGCTTCTGGCCCACGTGAATAGGTGCTTCTGTCCACATGTAGGGCGCAATACCAGGCTTTGACATTGTTCATGTCACATCAAGAAGAGCAGTACAAGCTTTCATTGCTGCGATGACTGATTGCAAGTGGTTCCGCTGCTTAGTGACTTTGTTGTTGCTGAAGACCGCTATTCTGCCAAGCTCGCTTATGTGGTGTGACCAGGACCAGGGGTAGCCACGCTCTCACCGGAGCGCTTCGATCGCGTTGCCACAGTGTACGGTCTCGTGTTGTTTGCTCCGATGGCACGTGTAAAGGGTCGCCTCAAAGAATCTCGTGTTTGAACGGGCGTGTCGAGAGAAGTTGATGGAAAGTAGTTGTGGCCAAAGATAGATAGAGCTCGCTCCTCGGCGTGACTGTTTTTCCGGCGTCCCACCTGCTCTTTCCCTATCTCCTACTCAGACCAGTAACTAAAGAGGTTTAGTGCGGTGGCTTAAGGTTATACACG
>JAASFE010005779.1:145071-179660 GCA_013365205.1 Pseudocercospora cruenta
CGAGAATAGATATATCTAAGTAATCTCTTATATTTAGATTTTAAAGATCTAGGTATACGTCGTTATATCTTAATATCGGGCGAAGACTTCTCAATTTATTAACTTTAAGGCATTTAGAATCTTAATACCTAAAATCCGGAGATATTTAAAAAAAATAGGAATCGAGATTTTCGAAAATCGAGATTTTCGGGATTTAGAATTTTAAGTATTTCTAAATCTTAAATCTTACAATTTTAAGATCTTTAGATCTTATAGTATACGTATTACGTAGGTAGAAGAATTCGTCGTCGTAAGATTAGTAAGCTATTAGAATCTCTAGGCGTAATTTACTATAGCCTATAGAATTTTTAGCTATTAGAATATACCTATTTTTAAACCTATCTATCTAAGATATTTATATTATAAGATTCTATAGGCTTCAAATTATAAGCTTAGAAGTTTTTACTATAGGAAAATTCTTTATTATTATATTTTTATAGAAAGAAGAATCTCCTATTAAAATTTTATATATAAAGTGCCTAAATCCCGATAGAAACGGCCTAGACGAGAAATGGGATTCAAACCCTCCGTATACTAGTTAGCTTATTCACATACTAAGCCACTTACCAAGCCACATACACAAACGCTAAATCCCATTTCCGTCTGGTCTCGAGATAGCTCTTTCCTGCCTCACGTCAAGGGTTATGGCTTAGGGTTGGACGACGAGATTTAAATTTACCGATTCTTGATTCAGAGCTCGCGACTGGGCGAGAACATGGTAGGTGAGAACCTCTCATTGTTTGTGAGATGCGAGATCCATTGGGGCTGATCTGGTCTTGCTGTGCTCGATGCCGCGAGTTTAGCAAATCTGGTAAATGTGGTTTTTTGAGAAAGTGGTATCAGAAGCATCCAGTCTTGCCCTGCGTCCGAGGATGCACAAGTCCGTACTCAGCAACGAGCAGCAGTACAGGCAGCGACTGGATCATGCCCTCGAAGCGCTCCATCAACGCGCCAAGGCATCACGGGCAAGGTTGACAGACTGGATGCCAGCATCTCGCACGCGCCATTTGGCCGAACGACATTCTTAGAACATCGATCGACACAGTCCTTCAGGATCACCACGTGGAGTCAACGCAATCCAAGTCATATATCGAAAGTATATATTGAAGCCTTGCACTGTCACTCCAGCACTTTCTTCTCACCTCACTCGTGCCTAGCTCTTTCCCAACACAGCTAGCCCACATTCCACAACATGCCCGAAGAAGGATTCCGATCCCTGCCAGTTTCAGCAACACCACTCGCACCTCGTACCAACTTCTGTCAAGCATCGAATAGATTGTTCCGCATGAGTGAGAATAGATGAGCTGAACGTGCTCGTGCCACCAGTTCGGCGCAAAGTGGGTTCTTTTGACCAAAAATGGTATCTCGGCCGCAAAGCGCATAGATAAGGTCGCACACGAACCCCATGGCCTATCCGGGGCACAGCTTATCGTCTCACAGAACCGAACAGCGATTTCGTTAATGCCACGCGATCGGTTAAGGATTATTGCTTTCGAGGCTTGTCGCGCCGACAACCACGTTAAGCGACTTCTTCGTCGTTCTCAACCAATAGCCTAGCAGTGTTCAAGGATCATGGACTGTTATCTTTGCCAAGACTCTTCAAGTCTTTCAGCCTTTGTGAGCGGTTGGGGTGCTGGCTCTTTGTTAGCATGGGCAGCTTGCGATAGGCTTCTTGTACATATTCAGTAGCATCGACCGCACGCGAGAGCTTCCGCCGGTCCATCGTATTACGAAGTTGCACGACTTCTTCTTCTCATCCTCTTCCTTGCAGACACCTGTAAGTGAACGACCTGCAATATGGCCGAAGTTGTGGCAGTAAGTGGACAGTTTCGGAGTGCGATTGCCTTCTGATGATTGATACTGACATTCATCTAGCCTGAGTTTAATCCTGCCGAGCCACGTGGCGGCGATCCTCTCGTGGTTGACGTGAATGCTCAGTATGCCGGCTTCGAGTATCACTATGTCTACCTGATCTTCTGCGGCTTCATCGTATGGCTTATCATTCCTGGCATCGGTCTGCTGTACGGAGGTCTTGCCCGGCGAAAGAGCAGTCTATCGTTGCTTTTCCAGAGTTTGATGGTCGCTGCTGTGACAACGTTCCAATGGATGTTCTGGGGCTACTCTCTGGCATATTCGCGAACGGCAAACGCTTTCATTGGCGACTTGGCCAACTTCGGACTGATGAAAGTTCGTGCGGCGCCATCTCCTGGTTCAGTATATATTCCTGAGGTATGTTGTGGTCAATGGCATCAGACCTCTTGCCTTATGCTGACTGCGTTAGATCGTGTTCTGCCTCTACCAGCTGCTGTTCTGCGCTTGCACTGTGCAGATCGTGATCGGAGGCTCGTTCGAGCGTGGCCGCATCATTTCCTCCCTCATCTTCAGCTTCTTCTGGGCGACGATCGTCTATTGTCCGATCGCTTGCTGGACCTGGAACAGCAACGGCTGGCTCTACAACCTGCCATCCCTCGACTTCGCAGGTGGAGGGCCAGTCCACATCGCTTCAGGATGGGCTAGTCTCGCATACGCCTTGATCCTCGGCAAGAGGAGGCATACCGGAGAGAAGACACACAAGAAGCCACATAACACGACTCTCGTCTTCCTTGGTACAATTTTGATCTGGTTCGGATGGTTTGGTTTCAATGGTGGATCTGCACTCAATGCTAGCATTCGGGCCATGTACGCTGCATTCAACACTAATGTCGCCGCATCCACTGGAGTCCTAGGCTGGGTCTTGGTCGATTTCATCAGGACGAAGGGCAAATTCTCGGTAGTTGGAGCCTGTGAAGGAGCGATCGCTGGTCTCGTGGGAATCACGCCTGCCGCTGGGTAAGTCAACAGACGTTGCACTCACGCAATATTTTGCTGATTCTGCTCTAGTTATGTGAGCTTCTGGCTCGCTGCAGTTATCGGCTTCCTCACAGCTGTTGTCTGCTCCAGTCTTCAGAATCTGAACGAATGGCTCAACATCGACGAAGGCCTAGAAGTGTTCAAACTGCACGGTGTCGGCGGGATGATGGGCTCCTTCTTGACCGGCATATTCGCAGATCAGACAATTTCTGCGCTTGACGGAGGTTCACTCTACCCAGGCGGCATCAATGGCAACGGCGTCCAGGTTGGCAAGCAATTTGCGGAGATCACGGCGATCGGCTCGTATAGCTTCGTTGTGACTTGCATTCTGCTTCTCATCCTGAAGTTTATTCCTGGGCTGGGACTACGAGTGAGCGAGGAAGCAGAGATTCGTGGTCTCGATCTGGACCAGTTCTTCGACGAACAAATTGGTGACTGGAGCGAGTTCGAGACATTCCTGGGAAATCACCAAGTTACACATGGTGTAACTAAAGCGGGTGACCCGATCAGTTCTACAGTCAGCATGGAGAAGAAGCCAGAGGAGACAGAAAAGCAGGCCTGAGGGTTTCGTTGCGGAAGCCAAGCCATCCTTGCATTTCCCTCGCGGAGTTCGTTTAGCGTACGAGAGGAATGTGGTCATCGTCAGACTGTGATACCCAAATAGCAGCATTCTTTGATAGAATCATGTTCAAGAGGTGTTCCGTGTCTTTGCACGCGGTTTGTTGCTCTTCTCGAGCGCGTCATGACCACGGAAACCGAGACAGCCCGTTGTGCATCTCTGTGGACGATCGGCAAGTTGTGCAATTTCATTCCGAAGCAGCTGCCGGACGTTCGTGGTGTTTGCGAGAACGACGTGGACAGCGGAACTTCAATGCTTCAAGATGTCCCTATCGCCCTACGTCATTCGTGTGAGGCTCAATGTCGTGAAGTCGCAAAGTAGCTGCCTGTCAGAGTATACGCGGAAATAAACGACTCCGCGAATCGGTGCTAGAGGGACCTCTCTCCCCAGAAGCGGAAATGGGCACGGCAGCGGAGCAGCGTGGGCGAGTGTGTTCACATGGGCAAGGAATGCTTCCGTGGTTGCCGTGTGCATAAATCTGGGCCACGCTGTGGACTTTCAGATGAAAAGGGTCTCGGAGGTGGAATCAACAGCGCAGGACTAACTCGGCAATCCCATGCACGCACCAAAATAATCGAACGAGTTCGGTGCGAGTGCGGCCAGGTGTTCAGCTTGGTCTGGGTGTCTGTGTATAGTAGAAGTGCTTGTCGTATCCCGCTGCCTACTCTGCTATCGCTTTTCGCACGTTTTCTGTCCCTCCTTGGCTGCTTCGGATCTCTCGGTTTCGTACGAATCAGGATCAATTGCGGCAAACCTTCGACACGATCATAGAACGAAACGGCGTGACCAGTCCAGAGCCAGAGCCAGAAGCATAGCCGGAGAGCTTCCTTGACGCAACCACCGGCGGCGACGCTCAGCGCAGCGCTAACTCCCCACTTCTCTGCTGAAAGCTGCGGAAGCGCCACACCGATACATTATATCGTTGACGCAGTCCACTCGCCAGCCGGATCGTCCTCCTTCCCGTGTGGTGTGTCCTTGAGATTCTGGACATCAGTCGGACCGCTTGGCTGCGAGTTCGCCGCTGAAGTTGCTTCCTGCCCATTTCGTTAAGTACAGCCCCGTACAGTCAGCGCGCCTGTAGGGCCAGTCATCAGCTCGACTCTCGGATCGCACTCTTCAGGGCCCTGCTGCGCTGGAATAGCCGTAGAAGCACGCCGGTACGATAAGCGGGCCACCCACGACCCTAGATCAGCGGCTCTTTTAATATTCACAGCTGTTCTCACGCCGACTTCCTCACCGAGAACGCTCACTGACATACACGATCATGGCGTCTCTCGATACACTGGACATTATTGTCCTGGTAGTATTACTACTGGGAACGGTTGCTTATTTCACAAAGGGAACATACTGGGCGGTCCAGAAAGATCCGTACGCCAGCGCGAACGCCAATGGCCATGCTGGAAAGGCGGGTAAGACGAGGAACATCCTCGAGAAGATGGAGGAGTCCGGCAAGAATTGCGTTGTCTTCTATGGCTCTCAGACTGGTACCGCGGAGGACTATGCTTCTCGATTAGCGAAGGAGGGATCCTCACGATTCGGCTTGAAGACGATGACGGCAGATTTGGAAGAGTACGATTATGAGAATCTGGATCAATGGCCAGAGGACAAGATTGCTTTCTTTGTGCTGGCAACATACGGTGAGGGAGAGCCCACGGATAATGCGGTTGAATTCTACGAGTTCATCCATGGAGACGAGCCCAGCTTCAGCGAGAAGAGTGCTGAGGAGCAGCCACTCTCAAACATGAAGTATGTCGCATTCGGTCTTGGCAACAACACATACGAGCACTATAACTCCATGGTGCGCGAGGTCGACAAGTCGCTCACCAAGCTTGGCGGTCAGCGTGTTGGTGCAGCTGGTGAAGGTGACGATGGTGCCGGTACCATGGAAGAGGACTTTCTTGCATGGAAGGAGCCGATGTGGACTGCTCTCGCCGAGGCAATGCAATTGGAGGAGCGTGAGGCTGTCTACGAGCCCAACTACGAGGTCACCGAGCAGCTCGAAATGAGCGCCGAGAGTGACACCGTCTACCTCGGAGAGCCAAACAAGAACCACCTTGAAGGACACTCAAAGGGCCCATACAATGCACACAACCCATACATCGCACCAATCGCCGAATCTCACGAGATTTTCCACGACAAATCACGAAACTGCCTGCACATGGAAATTGACATTTCTGGTTCAAACCTGTCTTACACTACTGGCGATCACATTGCTGTCTGGCCGAACAATGCTGGCAAGGAAGTTGACAGACTTCTCGACGTCTGCGATCTCTCCGATAAGCGAAACACTGTGATCAAGGTGAAGGGACTTGACGCGACAGCTAAGGTGCCATTCCCAACGCCAACCACCTACGACACCGTTTTCCGATACCAGCTTGAGATCTGCGCTCCTGTATCCCGTCAATTCGTTGGTACCCTCGCCCAATTCTCGCCAAGTGACGAGATCAAGGAGAAGATGACCAAGATCGGTTCCGACAAGGATGTATTCGCAGAGGAAGTTGCCAAGAAGAACTTCAACATCGCACAGTTCCTTCAATACGCCGGGAATGGTCAGAAGTGGCCCAAGATTCCTTTCTCGCTCTTCATCGAAGGCTTGAACAAGATCCAACCTCGATACTACTCGATTTCCTCTTCATCCCTGGTCCAGAAGCATAAGGTTGCAATCACGGCCGTGGTAGAGTCCGTCGAAGTGCCAGGCGCGCCACACATTGTCAAGGGTGTTACTACGAACTACTTACTCTCGCTCATGCTCAAGCAGCACGGTGAGGCAAACCCAGATCCACACGGCCTCAACTACGCCATCACAGGTCCTAGAAACAAATACGATGGCTGCCACGTTCCAGTACACATTCGACACTCAAACTTCAAGTTGCCATCGGACCCAAGCAAGCCAATTATCATGGTCGGTCCAGGTACTGGTGTGGCTCCCTTCCGGGGTTTCGTACAGGAGAGAGCGCAGCAGGCCAAGAATGGCGAGAACGTCGGAAAGACGATACTCTTCTTCGGATGCCGGAATCGCACAGAAGACTTCATCTATGAGAAGGAGTGGGAGGTAAGTAGCATGCCAGAACAATTCTGTTGTGAACATTGACTAATTTGGAACAACAGCAATGGACCAAAGACATGGGTGGTGCATTCGAGCTCGTCTGCGCGTTTTCCCGAGAGACCGAAAAGAAGGTATATGTACAGCACCGGCTGAAGGAAAGAGCAGAGGAGATCAACAAGCTTCTCCAGCAGAAGGCATACTTCTACGTGTGCGGTGATGCTGCAAACATGGCTCGGGAGGTCAATGAGATCCTCGCACAGATCATCTCGGAGCAAAGAGGCGTGGACAAGAAGAAGGGCGAGGACATTGTGAAGTCAATGAGAGCCGCCAACCAGTACCAAGAGGATGTCTGGTCATAGAGGAGTGGTAACTCTGATTTTCGATTGCGCACTCCATTCTTCACTGAAAGTGTGGATCAATTGTGTCTTTTGAGCGAGCTGGAGTCGGCATGATGGTTCGGTATCAGCGTGGAATTGTGCCGCGACGGGATGTTTCCCGGACGCAAGTGACGGCGTACTCCTGGCGTTATATAGCAATCTTGTTGTAGATGGCTCCCGCAATTCGATACATGAATGTCCATAATAAAATGGCACTTCGACGTGTTCAAATGTTCAATCTGTCTCAAACATGCAACGATAACCGTGATTCCGCAATGCATCAGAACAGGGTTCAACCCTGAAAAAGCACGGGCCATTTGGTTGTCGGAAACTCAGGAGATTGAATCTCTTTGAACTCCGTCCTCTGCTTGACATCAGGCGACATGAAGCCGTGAATTGATTGGAAAGAGACCTCGGGTGTAACAGCACATCGCAATCGCTCAAGAGTTGAAGTTGTAAGCGAGGATGGGAGCGGAGGAAGAATGTCGGATAACCAGGCACGACCAATTGTCGAGCAGGTGCAATCCTGGACCAAGATCCAGAAGTCCACTCTGCTCGAGTTGCGTCTCCGCACAACGTACACTCGACTCTGTTTGTAGAGACGCGTCGATTTGTCCAGTCATTCGACGCTGCGGTGGACATCAAGATACCGGCAGACATCGGGATGTCGCGCAAGAGCAGCGCTTGCGTATGCCGCTGGCCGAGCGCGACTGTTCCCAAGAACCAGGTTCGAAGCGCTGGGACAGGAGGATCATTGCCAGTCCTTGCCAATGTCAAAGCTGATGGCGGCTAACGTTGTGACTGCCGGGCCGCGAGACCCAGCGCAGATAGTACGGTGTGGTGTGAGGGTTCATGTGTGATGATGCTCAGCGACCGACTTGGAGCTCCGGGGAAATGTCAATCTTGCATTGCATTGCAGAGAATGAGCAGGCATGTATATGAAGTGACTTGACTGACCCCTCCCAGTCCAGAGTCGCACAGCGTGGGCAACGGACCTCGAGGCGGCACCTTGCAGAACAACTGGCCTTCTCCGCTGACGGACAACGCACAACGCGTCTTCTGAAAATCTGGTCAAACGAGTCGCTATCTTGTGGAAGCCTGATCGCTTGCAGATTCGGAGACCAGGATGACGGGTTGGGTGCAAGTACAGTACAGATTCGGAGGGCAGCTGACAGCGTCTGCACCGCTGGCTGGGCATGTATGCTGCTCAGCAGCATGAGTTTCGTGTAAGCAGAAGCGAAATAGGAAGGAAAAACTGTCAGGTGCAGAACAGAACTGGGCACGGATTAGGGGTCGGTCTGATGATATTGCTGCTGCACATTAACCAGGTTGTAGCCACCGTTAGCCGGGTTGACAAGGACAGGCCTTGGAGGCGCACACAATCAGATGCAGGTACAACATTGGATCAGCATTGTCATGGCTAAAATTGGAGGCTGTGAGAGCGGCAGTCTCGTTCTTGTTAAACCTGCATCAAACACGCAGCCATGATGGCGTCAACGCTGCGAGAGCCGCGATGCAGAAACGACATTTTCCCCACAGAGCCAACGGCAATGCGGCGTGTGTAGAGGTGTTTCGAAACTTCGACGATAGGCAGTGGGTGGAAGTTGGAGGATTGGCATTGGCACCACATCCCGGACCCGCTACGGCGGCTCGATCGAATTGCCCGGTTGGCGGCTCGCAAAAGTGATAGATCACATTTGAAGAATCTGGTCGATGCGGGATTGCGCACTTCGATGAGGAACCTAGTCAGATGAGATACTCGTCTGCACGGGCATTATCGAAGCCAGTAGGTGGTGTGGTAACGGTTCACATGTGCACTGGATGGATAGCAGAACCGACGCAGTGAGCGTTTGGTGGCGTCTCGCAAAGCTTAATCATGCAGAGCGCATAGCTTTGTGTAGCCTCACGATGAGTGGTTTGCAGAAGGGTTGAGAGCAGCGTTGCCATTAGAACAAAGGCGGCAGGGCTTGCAGGTGCAAAACAATCGACCGGCCCCTGCGTGTGACAGGTCTAGCAGTTGACTGCAGGCCATAACAAAACCGCTCCGCCTCGCCCTCGAGCCTGATGCCGTTTTGCTCTGATGCCATCCGGCACATCCCTCTACGCCATTCATCTATCATTCTCAAGCCATTGAGCGTATTGATCACCCGCCCATCATCATCCCTCTGCCATCTGCCATCACCGGTACATCGGACCTCCCCTGAAGCACTCCATCTGAGTCCGGGCGTATACTACATACCTTCCATCGACCCAGCATCGTTATTGCATCTGGTGACAAGCACGGGATTGGCGTGAGAGTAGCAGCGACTTTGTTGGAGCGAGACGAGTGTCGGATTTGCGCTTTGCGCGTGCCTCAGTTGACGACGTTTGATCACCGATTTCAGCAAATACTCGACATCACTTGCCCATTCGGAGAGATAGCCACGCGACTCGACTGCCGCCCGACACCCTCACAACACACCATTGACGCCGACAACATCCATTCCTACCGCAGCAGCTGGCATCGGGCTTGCCAATTCTGAGCTTTGAGGTACGCTTTTGCAGTTCCTTCCCTCACTTTCACGGCAAGGACTAGTGCGAAACTCTGCTGCCCGTCAACACTGACCTTTCTGCTCGACCTTTTGCTTCTCTTCCTCTCTTCTCCCTTCATCACAACAACACCACCCAGTTCTTACACACTTCACAGTTCTGCTTTTTCTTCTTTCGTGCATTCGCCGTTGACATACCGCCTCTGCCAGCATTGCATCCCGCTTGTCACTCCTTCTCGCCGACATCTGCATTTTCGTCACCGTCGACCTTCGACCGGCAGCAACATCGAGCTCGACTTTCATCCGCTTCAAGCAGGTGAGTCTGGCCCATCCCAAGCACTTTATTTCTCACCGGCTTTCATCCCGACACTCCCCGGCAGCAGCACCATCGTCACCAATTCGACTGACCTTGCCATCACATGCCAATGCTGACATTTTTGCATCACAGAGTCTCGAGTCACGTTCCTTCCAGGACACCGTTGGAACATATCCATCCGTACCAGACCATCATCGGTAAGATTTCCAGCACTGTCTTTGGCGGCAGCGGCATCACTGGTTCGGACATTGGCCTCGGCTTGGCCAACTTCATCCTGAGAACATCTTTATTGGAGCAAAAGCACTTCTGAACATCCCTCTGCACGCAAGATGACGGCTTTTGGGCCCCACTCCACCCACCATCTGCTGTTCAGCAAACCTCACCGCCGCCAGGCTCCCGCTGACCGTGGCTTCAAGCAAATGGCAGCCATGGCAGATTCCAAGAACGCCAGCTACAACCGCACCCAGACCGGTTACAACCAGCAGAACAACATGTACTCCACCCAGCAGTACAATCGTGGCCAGCAAGGTCAGGGCTACGGCATGCACCACAACCCTCAATCCGATCCCATGGCGGCACTCGCTCATGGCTTTCGAGGCATGAACATGGGCAACCAGTCCTTCGCGGCTCAGGCCAAGAACGCCATGATGTCCACTGCGGCCAACAACGGTTACGGCGGACTTCCAGTCGGCACCTCGATGCCCACTTCGATGTATGGTCAGGGCCAGTACGCTTTCCCAGGCAGCTATGGCGGAGCCAATGTGCAGTCACCCGGCATGTACACTCCTCATGGCACTCAATACATGCCGCAGCTCAACTACGGCGGCTACCAGCAACACGACAACAGCCCATTGTCTCAGAACTGGACACCAACCACTGCTGGCGCTACTGGTGAAGTGCCAACTCTGATCACACCTCGCCGCGACTCAATCTCGTCCAACGAGAATGACCAGCCGACCACTCCTTCCTATGCCGGATATCCTGGCTTTGCTCACAGCGGTGTCACCATCAACCGGTCTCCCAGCGGTGTCTTCACCCATAGCACTCCGTCCCCGACTTCCATGGTTGGTCCATACGGCATGCCCGTTGCAAAGCAGCCAGAGCAGAGCGAAGTGTCTCCTCGCATCAAGCTACTGATCTCCCGGGAACCAGCGATTCCTCGTGCCATCCCAGCTCCATCCTCACCACTGAAGCCACTGGATCGTGCCTTGGAGAACCAGCGAGGCGAGACCAACGTCTACATCCGTGGCCTTCTCCCAGAGACTACTGACGAGATGCTGGAGCAGTGGGGCACTCGCTTTGGCGACATCAAGAGCTCCAAGTCCATCATCGACCTCAACACTGGTCTTTGCAAAGGGTAAGTGCTGTCCCATCATGTCCATTGTCGCTCATGCTGACCTCTCTTAGCTTTGGCTTCGTCAAGTACCACAACTATGAAGACGCCGAGAACTGCATTCGTGGCTTCCACTACCTTGGATACGAAGTCAGCTTCGCCCGCGAGTCGTTCTACTCGAAGCTGAAGACATTCTCCGATGAGAACAACACCAACCTCTACGTCTCCAACCTGCCAAAGACCATGAACGAGCACGAATTGGCCCAGCTCTTCGCTCCACATAAGGTGTGCTCATCTCGAATCCTTCGCGACAAGAACGGCAACGGACGTGGTGTCGGCTTCGCGCGGTAAGTCTCACCTTCACACTTGTCATCTCGCCAATGCTGACTGTCGTCGATAGATTTGAGTCTCGAGATGCTTGCGAAGAGGTCATCAAGACGTTCAACAACCACACCATCAAGTCTCAAGGCGAGGAGCTCCAGATCCAGATCCGCTACGCCGACACTCAGGAGCAGAAGGCCTTGAAGCAGCAGACACAGGCTGCTCGCCAGTTCCGGTCGGCTGAGTACGAGTACGCAACACAGGCTTGGCGCCAGGGCCGTCTCCCATATGCTGGCTCGGCGGTGCACGACAACAGCCAGAACACTAACGAGTTCGATCAGTACCTTGGCACCAGCGCGTCAGTGCCAATCCAAGGCCAGCGTTGGGCTCAATCAGCAATCCGTCAGGCTCCAGGCCGCAGCCCGCTTGGCGGCATGCCGTATACCGGTGCCTCCCAGCAGCAGCCACCACTCGTTCAGATAAACGTCGCCTCCGGTACCGAGACACAAGCAGCCACGCCTGAGACCACTGTCGACGCCAAGGCTGCACCCACTACCTCACCGGCTACTGCCCACGCTCACAGCCCAGTTGACTCTGCCGCTGCTTCGGAGCAGGAGTAAGAGCGGGTGTGCTGGCTTTCATCCTCAACCACCCTCTTTCGGTCTATCAATACTGTCGACGCAGCGATGCACACAACTTTGTACAACATGACGACTAGACGATGTCATTTACGAGCTCATGATTGACCACGACCAGATGCATCGCGGCACTTCGGATCTGTGCATTACTATGGCATGTCTGGTTTCTCCATCCAACCTCTTGTCACTCACTGTCGATACATCAAACAACATCCTATGACTGAGTGATATGGTGGCATCTACAACATGATCATCAGCAATGTGTGTTGGTCATGCCATCAGTGGCTGGCTTGGAACTTACCATCTTCGGTTGCAGATACAGAGCAAGTCGTGTTCTGTACGTTTTAGCTCTTCACATGTTTTATTCGGCGGCATCTTCTGTCACACGACAGCAAATCATCATCGGCGGCGGCGACGGGCGGCGAGCTTGGCTTTGTGTTCCAGCAGCATTGCTCGAAGCTCAGCTCTTCAAGACTGTAGCCTTCGCAGGCAATCATGGACGGTATGCATGGGCGGAGTTTCTTTGGCGTGTTAATGGTAATGATTGTTTGCTGTTGCTGCTGCTGCTTTCTGCTAGCTTGTTCAGGTGTTCATGACTCTCTCCGGCATGGAAAAGTAAATAGAGTGGTACATGATTCTTGCTTGTCGCCACCAATTATCTTCTTCCTTGCTTACCGTCGTCGATACCAATGCTTGCCCACTTCCTTCCTGCCTTCAAAATCTTCCTACCATACCTTCGCCACATTGCACTTACGTGTCTTGTGTTTCCCACTCGTGTTCGTCGCATGGAGAGGCATGTCGTGCAGCGTGGTGGCGTTGACTATGTATAGCTTCATTATCTCCACACCTGTCATGCTGAACACTATTGACCTCGGTGTGCCAGCAAACTCAGGTTCGCTTGACAAGGCTACCCAAACTTCTGGGCAAGTCCGTCCCTCTCGGCATGAACGACAGCCGCGAACTCGTCACGAACTGCTACCCGGTTTCGCAGGTTCAGCTCCGGGCACATTCATGCGAGTCAATACTAAGGGAGTAGTTTTGGCGTGAAATGTTTATCAAGCCACGTTGTCATGTCTACTGCATCACACCACCTGCAATCGTGGAGGCAGTAGTTTGCATGGCGAGGGCGTTTGAGGCTGGCTGGTAGACTTCCAGGTACTAAACTAAACTCACAATCCACACGACCAAAGTGGCCTTGCCTTGTATTTCTAGAACATTCATGCGAGTTAATACCAAGACAGATTATACGACGTGAAGCCACGTTGTCATGTCTATTATCTTACACCACCTTCTTTGCGATTATTGTGGTGGCAGTTCGCAGGTTCTTGCGCCGGCTGGCTGAGTTGACTTCCAGGTAGCAGAGCTTGCAAGGGTCCGGAACTAGGATTTCGGTTCGGACTGTCTGGCTTTGGATCTTTTGGTTCAATATGGTTTGACAGCTGTTGCAGTACCAGTACCATTTATTGGAAGAAGTGTGACGAAGAAGCGCGGAACGCCATCACCATTCAGAGGAGGAGTGGAAGATGTGTCGGCACTACTCGGTGGGTGGATTTCTTATCTCATTGGCTGCCCTGGCAGGAAGACACTAGCTTTGGCGTGAATGCAAGGAACGCTGAAGCCAAGCGGGAGACGAGACGACAGTAGTCGTAGACTGCGGTTCCTGTCTTCGTTCGTCACATCATCAATCAAGTCGGGGCGTTCTTTGGGTGCTCTGCTCTGCTACTCCGTTTGCGCGTGTATTCGTTTTCTTCTTGACATATCCTACAATTATCACGGTACAGCATCTGAAAGTCCCCCGCACGCGAACGTGTTTCGAAAGTCCAGCTACCTGGGCCTGATCTGCTGGCTGCAGGTGAAACTCCAACCACTTTTCTGGAAATCTTCCATCTGGGCGATGAAGAGGGAACGCTGTGAGATAGGATGAGTAGGTTTCTGTCCCCCGAGATTGAGATTTGCCAACCTATTCTGCTCTTCCTTGCACACGAACTGCCATTCTACGTCGACTGCGTCGGCATATAGCCCAGTCTGCGTAGTCGTGAGCAGTTGAGCCGCAGTGTCTTGGTCTCCCATCCGATGCAAGTGGAAGAAGTGGTGTCGCTGCCTGTACTGACTGTCACTGTCCCTACAGCCGTGCCCTCGCCCGCCGATGGACGAACACCCATCAGCACCAACATATCGCCCGTCTACAGCGACCCCAACACCTCTCCGCCGCCTGAACCGCTGCTCGTCGCACCACCGCAGGCTCCTCACTACCCGCTGCCGGCCAGGCCTATCTCTCCCTCAGTGCGCGATCCCAGTGTGACGAGAGGCAGAGCGTTGAGCGCAACCTCTTCGCGCAATGCATCGCCACGCGCCGTTACTCCCGCCGCGCAAAGCAGGACGCATGTGAACAAGCCGAGTGTGGATATCGATCGCAAACCTTCAGTCAGCTATAGCCATCACCGCCAAGCGAGCATTGTGCATGGAGTGCAACATTCGAGGAATCCCAGCTTGTTGTCAAGTACCAATGCGAGCCCGTTAAGTCCTTCGAAAATTATGGCGAGTGGTGGAGAGCAGCCTCCTCAGGCTTTTAGTGTCAATCCCACTGCGAGCTTGCCGAATGCCGCCTTGAAGAAGAGTCCTTCCATGTCGCAGTTGCCGAGCAGTGGGCATACGACTGTCAATGGGAATACATCGGTCAATCGCAGCTTTGAGAATGTGGGCACAGTTGCGCAGAGACGGCCGGAGAGAATGCATAGTGGACGCGTCAAGAGGGCACATGAGCATAATCGATCGCAGTCGAGGGCGCAGACAGGCGTGCCGGAGCCGAAGACGGTTGGAGAGTATGCGCTACACCATCTTTTCACGTCGTTCATTGCGGAGGCAGACGAGAGGATCGAACGATGTCTGCAGAAGCCTGGCGAGCCTGAACCGCGTGTAGAAAACGTTTGTGGACCAGGTGCTGATCCAGCTTTTGATCAACTCATATCTTCGCTGGGGCATATAAATCGACACAAGCCGAATTCACTGATCGATGCGGTGATACATTGGCGAAAGAAGAAGGCGGACGCTGCGAACACTATCTATAACGAGATCAAGGCATTTAAGGAAGCAGCAGGTTTGACGAATCGAACGAATGGCACTGGGGCGCATTCAATACCTACTTCGCCGCCGAGTGGACAGGATTTGTACATGCTGGAGCAGAGTGTGACTCTCGCCGACCGCAGGAGTACCGTGTCGATCTACATTTTGTGTCGAGTGTTGATCGAGATCATTGGTCAAACAACGCTCAAGGCACTTAATGGACCTGACAACAGCCTCAACACCGCTGCACGGCTTGAGGATGTCATATATGGACAGCTGCAGAGCGCAGATCCTGACACGCTCGCTACAGCTCCAGTCATTCGAGCAAATTGGGTGATCAGAGGACAGTTGCTGGGTGTAATGAGCGGAGTGCGTTTCAATGAAGTTGCATCACGCTTCATCATGGACCTCGAAGGAGCACAGAAACGGCTGGCCGTGAAAGGCGCCGCCGATCCAAAACTGGCTGCCAAGACCGCATTGCTGGTGCAGAGCATGCGATGGTTGAAGATCCGCATTCAGCCAGAAGAAAATTGGCAGAAGTCTTGCGATGTGCTGACAGTACTTGCGAAGTATTTCGCGGAAGTGCATGGACGGACGATGAAGCATGCCTATGCTGAGCTCTTTGAACACCTCCTACTCCCCATCGCCGCGACTGCCACGACCGAGCTCACCTATCCAAAGTGGAAGGAGGTGGTCAACATTCTGCAACCAAGAATTACAGGAATGCTCTCGAAGGCAGATCACTGGCCGTACGTCTATCCACTTCAAGCAGTGCTTTTGTGCGCATCGCCACCGGAAACTTTTGCGACGCAATGGCTGCAGCTGGTCATGTCCTTCCAGCCAAAGGCAAGAGATAGAGCTGGCAGATCGCATGCTCTGAAGGCGGTCTGCAGAGTTGTGTGGAGGTTTCTCTATCGACATACAGAGTCGCCTAATCATGTCGCCCGCAAGCTTGAAGAGATTGTCAAGCTTGTCTTTCAGGGAGGCAAGCGGATATTGATCTCGACGGATCCGATGATCGCAGACCCTCTGATTCAACTCATCCGCATCATCGGCTACAAGCATCAGGACTTCTGCTTCAGAAACATCATTTTTCCATTGATGAACTCGGAACTCTTTTCTGGCCCCGAGAAGGACCTTCGAATCGAAAATCTGGACCCAGAGAAGACTGTGATCGCCATCCGCGCCTTCCTCGCCATAATGTCCGATCTGGAAAAAGGCGAGGCACCTCCATTTCCCTCACGCTTCGAGTGCGATGTACATTTTGACCCTTCTTCACGCTCACCCATCACCCACCGAAGGACTCGTTCCCAAGGCTTTGCTGTGTCCGCAGGCCGGACGGAGCGCTTATCACGACCTGTAATGACTACAAATCTTAATGACGTTGCGAAAGAGTACTATGTAAAATTCTGCAAGATGCTTGGACAGCTCACCATAATTTGCGACAACACTTTCGGCGGCCAAGCTGTTCTGGATGAGAAGTTCGCCTCTCAAACGCCGAAGACACCCATGGCCGAAGCATTTACGTTCAACAAGCGAGACGATTTCATGAACCCTACGGATGTACGGCAACACTATTACGATCTTTTGCATGTGGCTGTTGAGGCCCTCCCGCGATGTCTTTCACCGCATCTACCGATCAATTCTTTGGTCAATCTGCTTTGCACGGGCACGGCGCATGTACAGTCGCATATTGCTACTTCTTCTGCCACGTCACTCAAGTCCATTGCGAGACAGTCACACGCGCAGCAAGTCACTATCGGATTCGCGCGATTCATATTCAACTTTGACGATCGTTATTCTACTGTCTCTGATGGCAGCTTGTTGGGTCCTGGTCATATCGAGAACACCCTCAAGCTATACGTGGAGCTGTTACAGATCTGGATCGATGACATCCAGCAACGCACTCGTAAAGCTGTTGCTGAGCCTAGCGATGAGGACGAGGGCGTGCGACCTCTGCCGCTTGATCTTTTGGGAATACTGGCCCACGTCGACGAAGTTGAGTCTCACGGTCTCTTCTTCCTCTGCTCGCCATCTCGAGCCGTACGTGCTGTCGCTGTGAATGTGCTTCGTCTCATCACGAAGTTCGATACTGCATTGGGAAAGCCAAGCAACCGTATCATCAGCATTCTGGAAGGAGGCTCACAGCAGGTCATTGACGTCGATGATGAACGCTTGTCGCTAGCCGAGCGTAGTCGCCTGCAAAAGGGCCTGCGCAAAAGCAATGTCAACAGCACGCTCGTGGAACTATGTAGCAGCGATGTCGCGCACGATGCGAATCTATGGTTCAAGGTCTTCCCAAACCTAGTTCGTCTAAGCTCAGAGATTTGCTTACACGCCGTGGCCTTGACTCGTGAGCTTGTTTGCCAAAGGCTGTCCCACAGTTACCGTGCCATTGGAGCATTCGCAGAAGGTTCAAAAGCAACTGGCACAGCTCTGGAACAGGCATTTGGACCAAATCGCCCGCCAACTCGACTCAACAGCACCTCACCAGATATCATTATCGAGCAATGGAAGATCCACCTCATTTTTGCTTGCACGACATTGACCAATATTGGAAACGCGACGTCGCAGCCCATCTCCAGCCAGAGCTCGCAGCACACGCGGAAGGGCTCGAAGTCTTCTGCCGCCAGCCAGGAAAGGATTGCGTCGGCTTCGGAGCTTTTCTCTAGAGTCGTGCCTTTCCTGTCCGTCTCTAATGCCACGGTGCGCAATGCGGCCGTCACTGGTCTGGGCGCTACGAATGTGACCTTGTTCCAGACGCTGTTGGAGACACTACAGCCATACGTTGCAGCATGCAGCGCTGAAGCGAAAGAGCGAATGGCTGCCCACCAGCGAAGCGTCAGCAGCGTGCGAAGGAGTCGACGTACAGACTTTCTCAGAACTGAGATCACGCACCTGCTCAGTCTAACATGCCATCTACTGCAAAATCCTGCAATCTCGAGCGAGGAGTATGTGATGACATATATCATGGACTATACCAAGCATTTGCGGATCTTCCTTAGCGATGCTGAGGTGCAAGCTGAGCTTGAATTCCAAAAGCTAAGGACATACTTCTGCACTCTCATCGATGGCTGGTACGAGTGTATCAGGAACATGAAGGAAGGATCGCAATGGATGTCATTCCAGGCAAGACAAGCGACGTTCTCGCTCATGGAGAATTGGTGCGGCTTTTCGCCAAACGAGACACAACTGCGACGCCAGCAAGAGCACATTCGCCGGTCTATCCTCGAACGCGAAGGCGACATGCGGAATCGTGGCATCATCAATTCTGCCATCGAGAAGGAGAAGAACGAGCTCCAGATTGCTGCTCTTGGCGCGATGGCTTCGCTGTGTGCTGGGCCTTTGCGCTTCATTGCCGATGGTCGCGTCTTGATGCAATTCGATGTGCGTCGCATGCTGGCATGGATAAACACAATTTTCGAGGCGCCCAGTGATCGCACGCATGCTATCGGCAGGAAGGCTCTTCAGAATCTGATCGTCCACAACCCTGACCAGCCAGCATTGATGGCGCAGACCATGCGAATGTGCTACGTCGCTCGAATGCCAAAAGCACTGGGGAGCTACTTTGAAGTTGTTACTAAGGTGCTGACGGAGAATACGAATGCCAACACTCCTTTCTGGAAGATACTGTGTGCAGGTCTGTACACTCTTGGTAACGAGGACAGTCACATTCGTATGAAGTCTGCCAGGCTACTGCGCACGCTTGAAGAGCGTCTCGGCAAGACTTCGAAGCTACAAGATCTCGATATCTCGGTCTCGGACAAGACGACTGCTGTCTACAAGCTGGCTCAATTCGAAATTTCGCGACGACTGGCGAGCCAACATCCCGAGCTTGCATTCCACGTCTTCTCGGAGTTCTCGGCCTACTTCAATGAACTTCAGCCTGATCATCAGCGGAACATGGTATCTGGAATGCTACCCTGGATTCAGACGATTGAGCTGCAGCTCGATCCTAACGGCGGTCCTACTGGTACCTCCTATATGCTACTCGTCAACCTTTTCGAGATCACTGTGAAGAGCAGCATTACGCTTCACAACGAGATTCAGGCTCTTTGGCAGGCACTCGCGACAGGAGGACATGCAGGAAACGTCCAGCTTGTGCTTGATATCATCATCAATATTTGTCTTGACAAGAAAGAGCAGAACTTCGTCATTTATGCCAAGCAGATTGTGGTGTTTCTGTCGAAGACTCCTGCTGGTGCTAGGGTGGTCGAGTATCTGCTACTGCAGATCTGCCCGAAGACAATGGTTGCTGAGCGACGCGAGCCTACCCAAGCCCCTCAAGAGACAGTGGGACTTCAGCTGCCGTACGTTGCAGACCTCTCGCTGGTACTTCCAAGTGGCGCCAAGCAGAATGGGCTTTCTCTTGGCCAGCTGAGTATGATTCTGCTTGTCGATCTTGTCGTGTCGCCATTTCAGCTTCCTGCTGATAAGGTGCCGACGCTTCTGCAAGTCATTCTCGTGCAATGGGATCAGTACGTCAGCATTGTCCAAGACCAAGCTCGCGAAATGCTGGTACACCTCATTCATGAGCTGGTCATCTCCAAGATCGATCCAGGCAGCACGGAGCCCGACAAGAAATCTATTGAGGACTTCATCGAGTCTGTACGCCGTCACGATCCTAAGATTGCATGGTCTTACTCCGACAGCGAGATCAGAGCTGGCGAGGAAGACAACCGAGCTGTCTCGGAGCCTATGTCGTACGTGGTTGATGAGTGCGTACGGATCTTCTCCATCACATACCCCAACATTCGTGAAGAATGGGGCAAGGTGACGATGCACTGGGCAACCTCTTGTGCTGTGAGACACGTTGCGTGCCGCAGCTTCCAAGTCTTCAGATGCGTCCTCACAACTCTTGATCA
Source organism: Pseudocercospora cruenta (assembly GCA_013365205.1). Taxonomy (NCBI): domain Eukaryota; kingdom Fungi; phylum Ascomycota; class Dothideomycetes; order Mycosphaerellales; family Mycosphaerellaceae; genus Pseudocercospora; species Pseudocercospora cruenta. The sequence continues at coordinate 165,067 of JAASFE010005779.1, forward strand.
GCAGATGCTGGCTGATATGCTGGCAAGACTCTCAAACACGATTGCTGATGACGAGAACCACGACTACCTGGTGTTCTCGCTGGAAATTCTGACCACTTTGAGAAGCATAATTGGTGCATTAGAGCCGCTGAATCTTCTCAAATATCCACAGCTGTTCTGGACGACCTGTGCGTGTCTGGACACGATCTTTGAGCGTGAATTCCAGGAAGGTCTCAGCATGTTGTCACAGCTGCTTTCGCGGATGGACCTCAGCGATCCTGCTGTTATCAAGATTCTGAAGGAGAGTCAGCCTGTCAAATGGGAAGGAGGCTTCAATGGCATCCACGCACTTTTGTACAAAGGCGTGCGGTCTAGCAGATCAATGGACCGCTCTCTACAGATCATGGAGAAGCTCATCAAGATGCCAGCGAGCGAAATCGTGGGGTCCGATGACCGACTGCTGTTCTCTGTGCTTGCAAACCTGCCCAGGTTCTTGCATCACTTGGAGAACGAGAGCGAAGTGCCATGCTTGGAATCTGCTGAAACACTTGCTTTCGCAGCCGAGAGCCAGAATTACGTTGGACTTGCAAAGGTTTTGACTGCCTTCACACAGCGCAAATTCAAGTCAGGCAAAGACTTTCTCGGCCAGTGCATGCAAGCCATTCGAAATGCTTGGTTCCCGTCACAAGAGTTCAACAGCCTGGTCTTCCTGCTTGGCATGGTCAACAACCAGACTTCGTGGTTCAAGGTCAAGACGATGCAGATCTTGTGCGTCATGATACCAGATATTGACATGCGCAAGCCAGAAATTGCTTGTCAAGGGCCGGATCTCATCTCACCATTGTTGCGTCTGCTTCAAACCGAGCATTGTCAGCAAGCTTTGGACGTCTTGGATAACGTCATTGACATGACTGGCACACCTCTCGACAACAAGCACTTGCGGATGAGTATGGCTGGCTCACATTCAAGTCGTGCCACACGAAAGGAGTACGACAGCACGAAGAGCTTGTATGGTATCCCAGAAGAGTCTGGTTGGTCGATCCCGATGCCTGCTGTGCACTCTCAGCAAACAAGGACCAATGTTCATGCTGTGTTCTACACTCTGGCATATGTGGGACAGAACGGGTCACAGGACGGCAGTGACACTACGACACCGGAGATCGAGTTCCACAAAGATGATTATTCAGACTCCTACTTCGTCGATCGTACGGCGACCATGATGTCTGATGACACCAGGACAGCGGACACGAACATTGGAGAATTGGCCGAGAAGCTTGATACTCTTGATGACTTCTTTGAAGAGCCTTCGGAGAGTCCTGGGCCACTATCGAATGGATCGTCATCGAGATATGGTGTCGAGGAGCGCGAGAATTTGTACGACCAACAGGCATTGCCAATTCTCCACCGCTCTCTGAAGCGCAACGCCAGTATCACTTCCTTCCAGACCGGCTTCGCAGAATCACGATTCCAACCAGCAGCACCCGCAATCATGAACCCCGGCGCTTTCGCTCAAACACAACACCAAACACCACCTCAACGACCAGGCCTTCACAACCGCTCAATCACGTCCCCAGTCATGAGCACCAAGTCACCTCCAGCTACCGCGATGCGACATCAGCAAAACTACGATCTCATCAGCTCCGACACAGAAGTCGACACTTTCTCTGACGACGATCATCACTTTGTGTCCCGAACACACACTGCTGATGAGCCGTATCAGACGAGTCAATATACTACTACTAAAGTTGCTGGTACTGGATCCTTCAAGGCTTTGAGGAGTGGACTTAGGAGATTGACGAGTAATGGTGGGAACAAGGAGGCTAGAGATAATTTGAGGACGAAGGCTTCTAATGAGAAGGTTCCGCCTATGCCGACGAATTTGCAGAGGACGGGGAGTGGGCCTTTTAGTGCTGAGCCGTAGCGAGGAGACAAGGAATGGAAGGAGTGTATAGTATCGAGTTGGAGACGTTGTAGGATAGCTTCGAGATGTGTAGTATTGATACCCATGTACGCGAGTTTTGTGAAGCCTCTGGGCAGGCGCCCGGTAGTGTGCCCTACCTTCAAGCTATCGGAGCGAAATGCGAAAAAGGCATGGGACCACATCTGTCGTAGCTCCGCTGTGATGGTAACTATAAGGTTCCTGGGCGACAAGGATGGGACTTCCGGCAAGTGACACCGTACTCGCTCTCTCGACAATCAACGAAACGACGGTCTAAATTTTGAAGCCTGTTCGGCGCTTATAAAGGTCAACTGCATCGAGCGCTCTCGTTGGCAAATACTTACATCGTTGCACGACCATATCCGTCGACAGAATGCCCCGAGTTCAAGAACAAGGTGTATCGAGCTGCCTTGTACGCTCGAAGCACGGAGAAATACGAAACCCTCCTTCACGTATCAAGAAATGCGTGAGTACGCCACTTGCCGAGACGAGAAACACAATAGAGACGGACGAGAAGAGGACAAAAGTCTATTTCATGCTTGTTTGACGGAACAGACGGCTTTCGGGTACCTCTGACAGGGAAGATGAAGCTATCTAGCCAGGTTCATAAGGCAATTTGAGATTGCGTTTGTCGCACTGCACCGTTGCACGACACTCTTCAGATCTTTTGGTGTCTACTTGACGACTTCGGTCGCTGATTTGTTCTGCTTCGTTCAGACATGATGGGTTGGTTGATAGGACTACTCGCTACTGCGCTGCTCTCCCTCACAGTTACCGCGGAGCCCACGAGTGAAGCTGGAGCACTCATTCATCAATGGCACTCGCGACAGAGAGCAGAAGGCACTGGATCTTGTACGAATGCGGATTACCCACGTCAATGTGGAGCGGCCTATGATTACCGGAACTTTGAGAAGGACCAGAGCAAGCGAGCTCAGTTTGTCGTTGATCAATTCAGATTTGCTTGGAAAGGGTATGAGCAGTATGCGTTTCCGGTGAGTTAAATATACCTCTCTTGTTTACACAAAGAGGGCGCAGCTTATCATCATGATTCAGAACGACGATCTACTGCCCAAGAACAACAGCTTCTGGAACTCAAGAAATGGCTGGGGTCTTACTGCAGTCGATGCCTTGGATACCGCCATCATAATGGAGCAAGAAGACATCGTCAACACCATTTTGGAATTTATCCCGACCATCGACTTCACGAGGAACCACTCTCCTAGTCCAGTGACAACCAGTCTCTTCGAGTCGAACATTCGCTACCTAGGAGGCCTACTTTCCGCCTACGATCTCTTGACCGGACCTTTCAAGAGCTCAAGCTACAAAGACTCACACATCTCCGCTCTCCTAACCCAAGCCAAGTCCCTCGCCGATACCCTCAAATTCTGCTTCAACACTCCCTCTGGCATACCCGTCGGACTAGTCTACATCGACAACCAAACCTTCACTGACTCTGCCCGCATGGCAAACGGAGTCTACACTGCCGGGCTAGCAGAAATTGGCACTCTAGTCCTCGAATGGCAACACCTGTCCGATCTCACCGGCGACCCATCCTACGGTGCTCTCGCCCAACGCGCAGAGTCCTGGTGGTTCCGCGGCCACGAAATCTGGCCTGGTCTCACAGGCGGAAACTTCTCTGTCGAGACCGGTGAGATCCTAGACAACTATGGAGGCTGGACATCAGGAAACGACTCCGCTTACGAATACTTAATCAAAATGTACGTGTACGATCCAGATCGCTATCAAAACTACAGCCAGCGATGGCAAGCCGCCGCAGACTCGACTCTCGCCCACCTCCTCTCCCACCCATCTTCCCGCCCAGACCTCACAATGGCCACAGCCTTCACCGGTCGTCAACAAGTAAACTACTCCGAAGGTCTAGCCTGCTTCATAGGCGGCTCTTTCATTCTCGGCTCCACAGCTCTCAAACAAGAAAAATACCTCCAACCCGGTCTTGATTTCGCAGAATTCTGTGCCAATGGATATCGATACGCACCTTCAGGGATCGGTCCCTCAATCTACTCATGGGACTTAGAAATCCTTTCCAATCCAAATTACACAAATCAATCCTCCTTCTACGCGAAATCCGGCTGGTTCATCCCAGAGAATTTAGCTTTTGGAGGAGGTCAAGCTCCCGAAGCTGTAGAAAGTTGGTATTATGCTTATCAAGCTACTGGGGATCAATATTGGAGGGATGTCGCTTGGGCGTACGTTTTGAATCAAGAGAGGTTATTGAAGGTTGGGAGTGGATTTGCGAGTATTCGGAATGTGTTGAGGAGTGATGGTGGGGAGAAAGGGAATTTTATGGCGAGTTTCATGTTGGCGGAAGTGCTTAAGTATCAGTATTTGATTCAGGCGCCGCCGGAGAAGAAGGGGGTTTGGGATGTGCTTCAAGGGGAGGAAAAGACGAATTTTTTTGTTTATAATACTGAGGCGCATCCGTTTAGGGTCAGGGCTAGGAGGCCGGTTTGAGAGGGAGGGAAATGGGTCGCTAGTCACATGGTATTAGGTCGTCATCGTCGAGCTACATTCCTCAGTAAACGTATCTGAAGCCTCGACCTCTTCTCTCCTCTTCTGGCACAGTCTCGCTTATTCCCTCATTCTCGGCCAACTCCAACTTCTTGTTCTCCTTGATATGCACGAGCCGAAGCACAAATGCTAGTGCTGCCACTAGTAAGCAGATGACTGCTGTAGCTGCTCCACCGGGCAAGTATCGGGGTCGATCGGAGAGGGGATACATGTAAGCTCCATAGATCGTGGCACTGTTGCCGAAAGTGTTGCAGATGGCAATCGCGGCGGAGCGTTTGACTGTTGGTCGGATGAAGGAATTTGAGACCCAGGCGACGATGATTTGGAAGGCTGGTACTGCTCCTAGAGGCATGAGAAACATGGCGAAGAACCGTACTCCGGTGTTTAGTGTTGATGTCACAATGATGTTGCCGACGCAGGAAATCATGAGTAGGCATATGATGTGAATGCTTCGATCTTTCGTGCGTCCGGCGGTATAAGTTGTTACAACGGAGATTAGGAATGCGGCGAACCATACAGGCGCCTAACGATGTCAGCGAGGTTTGTCATAGATTTTGTGTATTAAGCATACCGTAAGTAGCAGTGTCTCGATCCGTCCATATCCTAGAGTCTGAACAATGCTTGGAAAGAAGTACTGGAAGGTCATTGACAGCGTCGAGATGTGCTGGAGCAGAAGGAAGAGGTAGAGACGGTAGTCCTTACAGCACAGCTTCAGACCTTGCCAGAGCGAGACCGCATGGTTGTCATCGTCCTCGCCTGCATCAAGCTGCAGTCGCCATTGAGCAAAAGCTCTTTCTTCCGGTGTCAGCCATTTCGTAGTGGCTGGAAAGTCAGGCAGGACGAAGATGCAGCACATTGCGAAGAAGACAGTAATGGCTCCGGAGATGATGAACAGCCTGGAGATTGTCAGCTGTCGCAAAAGACAGAAGTCTGAAACGCGGGAGCATACCATCTCCAGCCTGCAATACCTAGGCTTCCCTCCATATTACCAAGCACGCCTGCGCCGATCAGCCCTCCGAACATGTTGGCCAAAGAGACACCGCTGTAGAACCAAGCAATGCGACCCGTGAGCTCCGCGCGATTGTACCAGCAGCTCATTAGGAATATAGCTCCGGGGAAGAATGGGGCCTCTGTGACTCCGAGGAAGACGCGGACAGCAATGAGACCGTCAATCCGCAGACAACTCCCCAGATTCCCATCACGATGCCGAGGTACCATGATGGTCGCAAACGAGTGAGCAGAAGATTGGAAGGTAGCTGTCCTAAGATGTAGCCAACGAACAGAATGGATGTTGCAAGACTGAAGTCGGTGCCGGAAGGGTTCATCCCAAGGTCTTCTTCTAGTGTACCGATTCGTGCTTGAGCCAAAGCAGATCTATCAAGAAAGTTGTTGAGGTACATGATGACGAGCAGTGGTAGTAGACGAATGTCGATCTTTCGGACCAGCTTCTTCTCAAACGACTTCTTTGACTCCGGGTCTCTTGCTGCAAACTCAGCGTAGAATCGTTGAAGTTCGGTGGTTGGAGCATTTTCAACCGCTAAGACTTCTGGTGTGGCGACTTCTTGCTTCTCCGACATGTCTTTGAGAGACGATTGGGGGCTTGGGTGAGACTTCTCGGTCATCTTGAGTCGCACAGCACTGAACGAAGGAGCGATGGCCTCGAGGAGTGAGAGTGCGTAATGCCTGCCGACCACTGTGGTCGCTTAGACTTATGTACCCCATACGAAGGAGCGAGATCTTAGATTGGATTGTGGGGACCTCCAGACTCCTAGAACCAAGTGATGTTGTGGTATCTACCAAGTCGTGTAAAAGAATATCCGTAGGCTAGTGGCAGTGGCCAAGCCGCGGAGAACGCCATCGCTGCATGGCACACTCGTGGCAGCTGCATATCTCGAGCTGTCAAATGCCGCTGTGACAACTTCCATGGCATCGAAACGTGATCGACCTTCTGTGTGATTGCAGATGCGACCTGATCAGGCTGACGAGATCGTGAGGCAAGAATGCCATGTTCACAGCAGCGCAAGGGAAAAGTCAAGGCGTGGCCGTGCTCGGTGTACAATGGACCGACAAAAGCGCTTGTCTGTCCTTGGGTATCTTGGTATAAGGCGTAAGCAGTGAGGTGGCTTACTACTATTGAAATGGCCGCAGATGGGTGCAAGCTGCAGTCCAAACACGACTCGGCGTATCTTCGGCAGAATTGTTGATTTAAATGGCGGACGAAAGGCGAGGGACATTGCTCGCGACAGCCAAGACATTTCGTGGCGCCAATGTCCGCCGCGCCGCTGGGTCGCTTTCGTCCCGAGCATCATGTATCATGCGCTGTAGGACAGCCGAGCAACATGACTCAGAGATTGAGCAATGAGCAGCGATACAGCTGAAGCAGTGCTCATTCTAATCACGCTGGAACTTGCACAGTGTGCAAGACTGGTCTTTTCTTCGCGTCCATACGCTCGTCGGCATCAGAGTCAAACGTCAACCGCAACTCGGCAAAGAGCATACCTGGAGGTCGTACTGAAGGTGCGCTCAACGCGAACCCAGTAGTGATCCAGACGTACATTGGACCTGCCATCCTTTTACTCCAGTGATTCGCATAAGGGAAGGTTCGAAGTGAAGATTCGAAGCTCGCGAAAGAGGTTATCTTCATGGCAACAAGCAGGTAGCTGAGATCTTTCCAAAGCCAGAACGGCATCTCGTTAGACACGCGAAGACCTATGACACGTTCTTTGAGAGCATATGCGCCGGCCATGAATAAGACCCAAAGAAGTGAGTCAAGCGAGCCACCTGCCGCTGACCATCGGTCAACCAGGACGGCTGGGTCCAGTCTTTTGATCTGCATTGCGATCTGCTCCTGATGATGTCGCAGAGATCCGGGCTGAGGCACGAACTGCATAGACATGGCCCAAAATGCCATAGATGCGGCAGTAACGACCAGTCTCTCGGCATTGAAGTCTTCTTTACCGCTATCATCAGTGGTCATCTCCAGTTCGTTTCGTAGCTTGGAGACCCTGTAGGCGATCTGATAGGATAGAGACCACGGTGCTAGCCATTCAGTCCCAACGACATCAGCTTTATCATATGCTAAGGCGAGACTATGAAGCAACTCGAACAGTGATGCTGCCGAGAGCTCGCGAGACGTGATTGGCATCGAAGGTAAGCTGAGTGCATTGCATGAAGCCAAGAATCTCGCCTGTTCGGCCAGATTCGGCGGGAGGCTTGCATGCTCGAAGTCCGAATGGAGACAATATGGCAGACATGGTGCGCGGGTACTGACACCGGTCAAGCGAAGGTCTGCCCATACTACGAAGCTGTAATCCATATCAGTCGGATATTACCAGCCACTGAGTGGGCACTGAACACAACTTACAGCCATAGAAAGCCGAGAAGATCTTGCAATCGATCTGAGACCAGAGAGCAGATGGCGCGAAGGTGAGATTCTGTAGCTTCGAAATCCTGTTCTATGAAGCTTGTCTTGCATAGCAAGCACATTACGGCGATACCGGCCATACGTAAACCTTTGCCTTCGCCTGTGCACATCGTTAGCTAAATCACCGAAGATCTGACGAATGCATACACTGAAGGTCGTTTCGGATCAACTGCATTGCTCGACCTTTGTGGGCGAAGTATGATTGTGATTCTGCAGCGTCCCTTACTGCTGCCTCTTTGGCAGCGGCAAAACACATGAAGATCTCACGAAGAGTCGTATCTTCTTTGGCAAATTCCCAGAATCCCTGAGACCAGGCCGTTCGACATTCCGCAATCCAGTAGCCAGAATCATTGGGCCGGGTGTGATATGAGTGCCACCATGCTGCTTGATACAATTGTTGGTCGTGCTCTGAGATCAACACCGGGGTCAGAGGAGGTGTCGGCAAGTTTACTGCGCGAACCTGCATCATGGACACTCCTGATCTGGAGCAGGCTCGGGGCCCGGATTGCTTTGACCGTCTATTCGAGCAAGCACTCGGCTGCTTTACTGCTTTGGGAACGTCTGCTGAGTAGAGCATTGTCACTTCGCCGCCCTGGCTGTCCCTCGCATCGTCTGAAGGTGTGGCTTGCTGTATCAATGGCTCGGCAATGGTGGGACCCGCAATCAAACCAGACTTCTTCGCGTGTCGAGCATGATAATTGACCATTACATGCTGTCGTGCTGACTGCAATACGTCGGCCCTTTTCTCCGGCCGTTGCTCGTTGCAGTCAACCCATATGAAACTCATATTGACTTCTGAAGCGCGTCTTGCACCGGAACATTCGTAGTCGCGTCCGGGCACCTTCAAGGTGGATGATATGACTGAATTCTTGCACACTCAAGATTGACGAGGGAGGTTTGTGAATGGAGAAGCGGTCCCACGCCGCTGTGATGGCCCATCGCAGTACGCTTTGCTCACTTTTGGTGCCGATGATGAAGGATCGGTACGGAAGCTGATCTGAGGCTCAAGAGAGTGACCGAGCTGAGAATGAGCTTTGACCACCATTGACTCGATCTGGCGTAGCGTCCAGCCTCGGTTCTGTAGCCAATGGGACGTTTCTGGGCCTGCCATCTCTTCCACCCACCTCTATCGTTGCTCATAGTGCTTCGATCAAGTACAAGAACGCAGCCGCATCATGTCTTTGCAGTGTCATTCTCTGCTGACCATGCCTAGCGACTCTCCAGACCTCATCTCCCGATGCCCTGACGTAAATTGATGACACCTGATGGCAACAACCACAGCACCAAGGACGAGAACAGTCTCTGTTTCTGGCGACCTGGACTTCTCTGAGCGCGTTTTGCGGGTGCACATACCCAAGCTCCAGCTTCTGTCATCGCAGAGTCTTCCTCAGCCACAAGACTGTCCATATGGTCTCGCTACCTGCTCTGGATGCCCAAATTCCGGGTCTGATAAAGCTCCGCATCCATGGGCTTCTGCGTTGAAGGAGCATTCAGCTCGACATCGTGTAGAGGAGCCGCAAAACTTGGCCTTGGCGAGATCTCCACGTGGCTTGTGCGAGCTCGCCGAGATCGCGCATCAAGCCACTCCCTTGCTGGTGCGAGTCGATGTCATTCTTTTGAATGACCTACAGCAATCAACCCTGCTCATTGCGGGACTTCTAGAGACCATCCAAGCTTCAGTCCATCGCCTACAGAGATGGCTGCTTTGTCGATATGCCGAACAGCCTTACGTCTCGCCATATGAAGTGACAAAGCTCAACTCCCCAAGGTCGGCGTGTCAGCTCAATTCACACTTGGATCTATTTGGGACATGCAAGGAAGTACTGCTCTCGGGAAGTGGCTTTCCAACACGTCCTATCAGAGCTGTTTATGCTTATACTTCGAGAAAGCATCTGCGACATCTCGAATCACAGCTTGGAAATGATGTTTGGTGCGGAACAAGTGGAAAGCAAGACTCAGCTAGAGTTCTTTGCTAGATCTGCGGACGAGAGTGCCAACAATCTCTGCCAGTCCATCCCTTACCTGCAGTCACTACGAGAGGGCATCGAGGCACCACCTGCGAATTGCGTCACACTGCTAGTGTGTAGCTCTCTACTACTGGCGATGAGATGGTACAGGAAGTCGGCCAACGTCGGTAAGGCGAAGTGGTGTGCAGACTCCATTGCTAGCATCCACGATGGTCATCTTTACGCATCTATGGTAGCCGTGAGTCGTGCGTCCGCCTGTGAAGCACTCGCGTCTTGGATCGAGACTGTCTAGTAGCCAGTGAGCCACAATCAAATCTCAAGGGCTGGCAAGACTGCTTAGATATCGCCTGCGTACCTCACGCGCGAATTCGGTGTTTCTGATCACGCGCTCACGGGACTCCTCAGCCCTCCTCATCAGGCTTTCGGCTCTATCTTTTGCGAACTCGCGCATCCTCTCTTCTCGTTGCTCCAATACTGCTCTCCGCAGAGGGTCTAGAGTTGTCAGGTCTCGCTCTGATGGAGGAGCACCTCCTGGAACCTGCGGTCTACGAGGGAGACGCTGCACCACAGGCAAGACCTTCAAATTCGGACCCGGCAAAGTCTGATACCAATACGCAGTCGTGCTCCAATCGTCTCGCAGATGATTAGCATGTCCACTCTCCATCGTCACCTTAATCTTCCTCCTAAACCTCACGGGATCAACCACATGCCACCGATAGCTAACCTGATAATTCTCCACCTCCGACTCGTGAATGATGGAACCACAAAACGGAAACGCATTCTTCTGCATGCCCCAGCCATGCCCAAAGTAATCCTCAGTCCCAGTCCCATGAATGCTCGGAGGCCAAGTCGGCTGCCCATCATCATCAAAATCATCGTCAATCCAAATCATATCATCACCTTCTCCAAACCAAGTCCCTTGAAAATGCGCCACACTCTGATTACACCCAATATAATTCCCTGTTCCCTCAGTCTCCAAAATAACATAATTTTCCTTCCCATCAAGATTCTTCACACTCTGTGCCTCAATTCCATTGACCTGTATCCTACCCGGCGCCCAGCCATTCGTCGGATTCTCCCTTCTCCAATGTGCATGAAAATACAACGTATCACTCGATAGCGGCTGGGCATAAATCTCATAATCAACATGAAAATACTGACAATAAAATTCCTCTCCTTGATTCTCAATCACAATCTTAGCACTCTTTTGAAACGGCATAGGTAAGTAACAATTCAAAGCAGCAGCACCTCCAAATTTTTTCTCGTCTTGTGGTCTTGCACTAACCGTAAAAGCCGCAGAAGAGAAGGACTTCGGCATCGAATGTCCCACACAAAAGAAATCTCCGAGCGGTGCGAGGACACTGGGCTCTTTGGAATTGTCCCAGTACATTTATCAAGACTTTTCGGTAGTAATCTGGATCATTGATCTCGAAAATGAGACCTGAGGCATTGGGTATCTCGATGAGGGGAGGGTTGCCAGCAGCGGTGTAGGATACCACTCCGGGGCCAAGCAATTTTCGACAGGTTTGGACGAACCAGAGGTGGGTGATGCAGCCTGGTCCTTCGACGTCGAAGATGGTCAGGCTGGAATTGGGGGCGATGATGAAGTAGTCTGCGTTTAGACCGGAATGGTCCCAGCTTGAGACTCGGGCGGTTCGGGCCTCAGTCTGCGAGGTCAGCCCTTTTAGCAAATCTTTGGTTTTGAAGGTGGCCATTGCGGCTCGTATTTGACCGTAGATGCAGCCAAAGCGACTTATTGATGTTATCAATGCAGAAGCCTTTTTGAACTCTGGATGTGTGGTTGCAGCACTCATTGCCGTAATAGGAAGCGACTGGGAAGGAAGATCATTATACCGAGCAGCGAAGAAACGAGGACTTTAATGAATTGCTCAGGTGAGGGCCTACCATTACACAGTATATTATAGGCGATTAGCTATTCCCAATTTCTCCATCGTCAAGCAATAGAAGTGCTTCTGAGCTTCGGTGACCTCATGCTGTGAGGGCAGTGCCAGTGATGTTGAGCACTTGCTTCTGCAGGAGCACTTTGCATTTTGGTCCCAGAGCACCGCTCAGCTGCTTGTTAAGCGAGACATCTAGGACATCCAGCGGCATAGCGCATAGCGCCTCCGGCACATTTCCAGTAAGCTGATTGCCACCCAAGAGAAGCTCCTTCAGTCCCACGTTGTTGGCAAGACTGGCTGGGATAGGACCAGTGAGCTGATTGTTCGCCAAGGTCACGTATGTCACGTTCGCCTTGGTCGTTTCTGGAATAGGTCCAGTGAAGTTGTTATCGTTGATGAAGATGACATCCATGTCCTTGCCACTGAAGAGATCCGTAGGCAGAGGTCCAGAGAAGCCGTTGTAACGAAGGTCCAGGAATGTCAGCGGAGCTGCGAAGACATTCGTTGGGAAAGGACCAGTCAAATTATTATTGCTGACGTCGATCTCATAGAGATACTTCAGCTTAGACACATCGGGGATGGTGCCAACAAATCCATTGCTGTTCACGTGCAGGAAGACCAGGTCAATAAGCTTGCCGAGAAGTCCACCGAGCTTGAGGTTGGAGCCAAGGTTGTAGCCATTGTAGTCGATGCCGGCCACAGCGTTGTAGCCGTCGGGGTGGACGTCACAGGATACACCCGCAAAGTCGCAGACGTTTGCGCCGCCATACGTCTTGGTAATGTTGCCAACTGGATCGGAAATGATTGTCTTTGCAAAGGCTTGAAGCGTGAATCGGTCTCTCAAGAGGTTGTCAACCTTAGGCAGGCCCACCAGTGGTGCGGCACAGATGGTAGAGCTGATGCAGCTGAGGAGAATGGCCGATGAAAGAATGAAAGAACCCATTTTGACCTCAATGGAAGAGTAACGACTGTGATGACAGAAGAAGGAACAACCTTGAAGTACAGAATATTTCTCGACCTCGGGAGGATGGGAGTATTAATGTTCACCTGTAGTCTTTAGTACCCCGATATTGTGTTCTCGAAAGCCGCTAGTTTCAGCTAGATTTAGAAGCCAATCGCTCTGGGCATGTCAGTAGGACGTGATTTCACAACCGGATCAGTCGGTCAATGAGATGGAAAGTGATTTGGCAAGTCTGTTGTGCTAGATGGACCTCCATTACGTCAAATATTCCTGGCACAAGGGCCGATGTTGAGTCGCCACCTCGATGAATGGGAGGGAGAAGTGATTGCTCTTTCAAAGACCAAATTGGCAGGAAATCTTGTAGGCGGTCACGAGTATTGGCGGAGGCAATTGGAAGATCCAAGGATGGCAAGCTGTATAGAAGGCTAGATTCAGGGGCGCCTTCACATCGGAGACAAGGTCGATGTCGCTAGGACTTCGGAATCGTGGTCCGCCATGTGCCGCTACAGGCTTTCAATTGCTCGAGACCTGGATGGAAGTTGCTGTCTCGGCGGCAGTATGCTTTGCCAAGTATTCTGGAAGATGGTCGGCAGAATGCAATCAGCGAGATCGGGTCGCAACGGAGGTGGGTGTGAGGTGGAAGATCTGGAGAGAAGGGGAAGTGGTGATGGTTGCTGCCAAGACCGGCAGTGGCCTGAACTAAGCTCCTGGCCTGTGCTGCGGACAACTTGAGCACTCCCGAGACGAGCAGCACACGACGAACATCACCTTCACGCGCCGAGTTCAATCTGCCAGCGGGCAATCATCAAATCTGCTTGGTCTTTCCAATACATTTGAAGCTCAGCTGTATTGATATAATTAGGGTGCACAGCCATGGCAATGGCTACAGCATCGGCTGCATCCTTCCGAGTAGGCCAGAAAGAGCTCTTCATGTTAGTGTATATTCCCATGTATCACAGCGCAATTGCTTATCATATCGCAGTCCAAATGTCAGCATAGCTTTCATACGCGGGAACTCACCACACGAAGCACGATTTCAAGTCCCACTGTGGTTCTCCAAGCTCGATCTTCGAGATTATCTTTGGCACGCCTACCAAGTCGAGATTCTGGGCGTACGATCCTACGTTAGACAACAGCGCGTACAATCTGGCAAGCCTAACGACATTCGACCCGCGATCAGAAGGTGGCACAGACCTAAGGCCAAGAAGTTCATGACGGTCTCCCTTGTGCGTCCTTTCGTGTGGCCTGAACGGCCCGAGGACCACAAGGAGTGGAACAGGAAGGAGGTCCAGGCAGGTGACAAGGAGACCCGCAAATGGCAGGAGAGTATGGGCAGTATGTCAGATGCCATGGTCAATGAGGAGCGGAGAGAAAGGATGAAAGAGCAGGCAAAGGCATTATTAGAAGGGAAGGCCAAGTGGAAAGCGCCGGAAGAGAGATCGAGATTCAACACCAGCTTCTTGAGAGGGCAGTGAGTGCGCTTTTGTCATTTTCCTCGTGTAAGATTCTGTATAGCTTGACGAATGGACTCAGCTAAGTCATTTGCCAGTACCCATATGAGCATACGCGCGTTCTCTACTACGACGCATCGCCTGAACTCTCCACCAAACAAAGCCGAGTGTGATACCAATCGCATCCTGCACTTTGTCGACGAGGAAGACGCGCGAGAGGACCGCTATGCGAGAATCCCGCAGGAGTTGCCACCTGGTGAAGTGGACGATTTTCAAGACTGCCAAAGGGACAAGAGGGCATGGGTACTCAAGATTATGGAGGCTGTTCAGAACACCTCACCCATGTAAGTAGCAAGTACGCTCTGATTAGAGTCGGCTCTCGGAAGGAGATACGCGCTCGACGTCGGGAGCTCAGATCTTCGCTGACTGCCTGAAATAGGACT